>CATIWR010097421.1:0-49947 GCA_949677035.1 Omphalea diandra | reverse complement strand
TTTGGTATTAGGTGAAAAATGGATAATGTTCTATTCCAACTAACATGAATTGCATTCATGTTAGTTGGAATAGAACATTATCCATTTTTCACCTAATACCAAACCAAATTATTGTGACAACTCAATGTATTTCCATTGACCAAAGGCATTGTTTTTTGCCCTTTTTTTCCAAAGTTCTTTAAAAATTCTAAGCTAGTAAGTGCCTCCAATTCCAATAATTTAAGCTCCGTCCCATCTATTGATGCTATCAATATTGTAAAGTTAACACTATGAAACTATTTCATATAATGAAACATATACTTAAATTAAAATCATATCAGATATATTTGTTTCGTTTGGTGCTTCCATTGTTATATTTCATTTGATTAGATGATGAACTATTTTAATTTTTTGTAAATCATTTTAAAATCACATAAAAACAGAGTATTGTTTTAATTCTGTTTAGTTGTATATCTATAGTGGAATTTGCTCTTTCGGCACTCCCGTCCACGACCCAATCACTGGCGAGGCCCAGGTGTTCCCTTTTTGCATCAGGAAACTGTTGATGTGAGCCATTTCATTGCATTGTCAATGGAGAGTATCATTCTATCATATTCAGGGAGAGAAAGAAAAAGCCCATGAATAATGAATGACATGAGGCATGGTAAACGGTTTGAAACTCGCAGTTTTGGTTAGGGGTTCTTTGAATTGGACTCCGCTCTTCGTCGGACGATTCGGGCTGATTCCAGTTTAAAAATAGCTTTGAGATGATTCACATTTCAATTATAATTCAATATTAGTTATTTCTGTTTAAATCAAATATATTTTTTAAAAAATTATATTTTTTTTTATCTTTGTGATTTTTAATTGTTATATTTATTTAAAAAACTTATTTTTATATATTACATTACAAAATTAGAGTGAAAATTAAAATTGAACAAAATAATTAAATTTAGAAAATATTATTGAAGAAAATAAAATAAAAATAATATTGAATTTAAACAATATATTTGAATTTAAAAATATTATTAAATAGGGTATTTATAGGTGTTTGATATGGTTGGCAATTTTTTATATGACTTGACATAACATGACACGTAGTTAATGAGTTTGAATTAGGAATGAACAAGTTCTAAGTTGTATGAAAATTCACTCGTTTATGACACAATAAAAAAATATGTTTAAACAAGTTAACTTACCTAACTCACAATATACATGATTATATAGTTGAATTAATGAGTTAATATATAATATATAACTCAAATATACGTATTTAAACACGATTTATTTTTTAATATATAAATATTTTTAATTATAAATTTTTCTATATATTTTTAGATTAAACATATATTTTCGCATTATGACATATTGATATATATTATGACATAATTAATTAAACATGTTATGTAAGCTATATCATGTAACCTATTTAATAAATATGTTTGTGTTAGTGTTGAACATTTTGATACGATCAATTAAATGGGTCGTATTCGAATTAGACATTTTTTTGTTATATACGTATTGCGATATAACATGATACAAATTGTCATTTACACTATCTATGGATTGAGAATAATCCAATAGAAAGGGAAAAAAATAAAAGGGGAACTACTTACAATTATATTTAGTTATTTAAATTTTTTATTAAGGGAAGAGAATAGAAAAGGAACTATTCCCTTGACAAGTTGAAATTAATTACATCTCAATTTGGGGTGAAAAAATTTCAACTCATGACAAATAATGATATATTATTTTTTTTATTAAAACATAAAATTTATCATTTATCAATTTGATCTTTTTATTTGTTTAATATTTATTATCCTTCTCCCTTCCTATTCATCCAAATAAAATTAACATATTTCTTCTCTCTTTTTTTAATGGCTATTTATCATGTGGCCAAACACAATTGGTAAAAAAAAATGTAAATTACAAATTTGGTGTCTGATCTTATTGAAATTTTTTATTTTGGTGTTTAGACATTTTTTCTTCACCCTAAATATAAAATTTGTTCATTTTAAATTCAAATTTTGTTTTTATCACTGTAAAATTTATTCAAAATATAAACACAAAGTAAAAAATTATGTATTTAAAGTGAAAAAATTATGTATCCAAATTTTAGATGTATAATTAGTTGAAATAATATATAAAATATGATATCAAGTCAGATTGATGTAACGAATTTACTAATTTTATCGATTCAGATTATAAAAAAACACCATATTAAAAATGATTTTACTAGTTTGGACACTTAATTGAATAAAAAAAATTATTTAGACATCAAAATAGAAAAAATTAAAAAATTTAGACACAAAATTTATAATTTACCCAAAAAAATTCCTTCCTTTTAACCTTCTTCATTTCCTTTTAAAATACCTTCTTCTCCCCTTCCCATTGTATTATTATTATTCATAGTGTTAGTGTTTGAAAAATATATATAGGGATAAGGCGCATATTCACCATTAACGGATAACATGCATATTCTCCCTTAATTTTTAGACCGTAAAACACATATGCCCCTTATATTAATTTTGTAACATTTAACTTATAAAATTATTTATTTTGGTTATTTAAGCCCTTGTTTAAATAGAAGAGAAGACAATTTCTTTCTCTTTTAGCTTCTTTATTTTCTTCTTGTTGATGCTAGTATTCTTCTTTTTTTTTCATGTTTTATTTCTCTGATTATCCTCCATTAAATTCTCAATGCCAATCCATCCATTTTCATCAAAATTATCATTATTTTAACTTGCAATTTTCATTTCCTTACATATACTCCATATTATACTAGACAAAAATTCGAGCAAAAAAATAACAGAATGTACAGAAAAACCAAAAAATAGAAAATTCAATCAATCAATTTCTCACAATCCACCCAACACAATAGACCCAACAACCAACCCAGCAGCACCAACTACAAGTTCCAATTTCTTTCAAACACTGCATTTCACGAAAAAAATTTCGACGCTACTTTGGCCGACCACCTTGAGCAAACCTGATTAATACCGAATTCCAAATAATAATATTCCTCCTCTCCATTTTCTAAAACAAATCCAACGGCTCATCAAGGCTTCCGCTACTTAAATACCCAATAATCATCGAATTTCAAGAAATATCTTTGTTCAACATTTCATCAAATAGTTTTTTGGCATTAGTCAGAAAATCCACAAGCAGAATAAAAACTTACCATCGAATTTTGAACAAATATATCATTATAAAACCCAAGTTTGATAGCTTGTCCATGAATGCCTTTGCCCATGCCTAAAGCTACCCTCCTCGTGAATTCATTAACAAGAAATGGGAAAGCAAGGCAATCAAGTGTGATGCCATCAACAAGCATCTGCTTGTCTAGTATCAAAGCTGGACACAAATGGGCATCATAATCTCTGCCAATTGTTTGAGTTGGACGACGTTCTTGGATTCTTCCATTAAGGGTAGTCGTTTTCCTCCCTCGAATGAACCCGAACCCGAATCCTTCTCCTTCGAACCCCCCAATTGCCAGCATTTTTATTCCCAACCAAGCCAGCACCGAACCTCCATCACCCCCTCCTTTTCGGCTTTATTTTAACAAAAAAATAATTAAAAAGAAAACCAACAAATAGTCTGAGAATAATACAAATCTCAAGTATATAACTGTTGTTACTTGTTTGAGGCATCTTTGAGAAGAGAGAAAAAGAGAAAAAAAAAAATTTTAGTGAGGATTGAAGGATTAAAGTCATTTCTAGAATTGTTGAGAGATAGAGAGGATAAAATTTTAGAGTGGATTAACGGAAGAGAAGCCGTTATTTCTTCCCAAGACTTAAATAATTAAAATAAATAATTTTACAAGTTAAATGTTTTAAATTAAGATAAGATGTTTATTTGTTCTACGGACTAAACATTAGGAGCTAATATACGCATTATCCCTATATATATATAAAATTTATTTCAGTTTAGTTCAAAGTTGAATATGAATCATGGATTTAGTCCTATTCAAATGCCAAAGCTCCTAAAATCAAAACCATATAATTTAATGAATAGGTTCAGGCAGGTTCAAATTCAAGGAACGATTTATCAATTCAATTTAAATTCAAATCAGTCTGGTTTGGCTTAAGAACTAATTTACTTTCTTAACTTTTTTAAAAGGTTTAATTAAAGACAAAATTAACTTTCAGTGTTAATTAATTCAATACTTTTCTAATTAAGCTTATTTGAGAACAAATTATATCTCACAACATAATGTGAATCTCACCCGTCTAAAATGAAATAAGTATATATTATTTAAATATTTTTTAATAAATACTTATATAATCCATTATTTTGCCAAGAAATTAATAACAAAAATTCTTTTAAAAAGTAAACGTTTCAATAAAAAATATTTAGTTTCAATCTCTTTTTCATGTCCATCAATTATATCCTTTCATTCACATTTTCTTTCCTTTTAATAACAGTAAAAATAGCGAAAAATTTTAATTGCATACTCCTGTAAGAAATTCGGGGATTTGCTATGAAATCCAAACCCTAATTATTATATAGTTCATTTTAAATCCAAAGGCCACAACTCAATAATTAACGCCCTAAATGTCGGTAATGGCACAAAATTATTTTGGAAAGTGATGGGTTGACATTTCGTCTTCACTTCATAGTTTCCTGAAATTTCTGAACGTGTTTAATGTTTACACTAACAATTTTGATGTTCAAATAAGCAACGCAGACAAAACTAATCAATTGGTCCAGTTGCCCACCACTTTCAATAAATTGAGAAAAAATATATAGAATTTAAATTTCATTTTTTTTTCAAAAATAATAATTTCTTCATTATTAATTCTATAACACTTGTACCCGATTATTTAAAAAAAAAATTACAAATTTTGCTCTCTTTTCTGCAACATACCAATAAAGGTCCAATACTATATATAATCAATCACTTTGGCTTTAGGCAGATGTCTTCAAATCAAATTCAGCCACTAAGAGAGAGTATCTTAAGGCAACTTATGTGTCAATTTATAACATATATTTTTTTTAATATTATTTATATATTAGAAGGAATTAATTTTTTTAAAAAATAATAATCTCAAATTAAATTTAAATAAAAAATAAAATCTTTAAATTTCATCGGCAATCATTTTTTTCTCATATTGAAAAAGAAAAATAGACTCGATAAAGTAACATTGGCATGAATGTTAAGTCAATGTGTTTTTCCTTAGGGTAATTCTTCGTTTGATTAAGAATTTTTGAACTTGAATTTTTGTTAATGTAAAAGCCAAAAGTATTATAATGTTAGGTTGAGTATTGCCTGAGAAACCTTACAAGCATTTATCTGAATTATTTGAGACATTGATTAAAGAAAACAAAATTTTTAACTTATGAAAGAAGTTCCAAATTCCAGAGTTTGGACCAACTTAAGAGTGCACACCTAAACTTAGCCTAACGATAGTATATTTGTTCTTGAAATTTTCAGGTCTTTTATTGGAATTCTCCCTCTCCAATTGTAATTGGTTAAAAACAAAAAAAAACCCAACTCACAAGGGCTGTAATATGGTAGCAGACATTACCGAGATTGGACTTTTAACAGAATAACTATCAACTCCTTATCATAGATTATTAACTGTGTTATCACCAAATTTTGAAATTAGTACAGAGACATTGAGCAAATCAAACTCATAAAATTTGAAATTAGTATAGAGAAATTCAGTAAAATGAATAGGAAAACCAGCATCAACTTAATTACTATGTTTGGTACACTGTAAAATAAAAACAAAATTTATTTCAGATAAAATGAATTTTATATTTCATTTAAATGTAAAATTTGATGAAATATTTTTTTTATAAAAATATTATTGTATTATTTTTCGATTTTTTACAAATATAAAAAAATACAGAAGAGAAAAGAAAAGTGACTCTCAGGTCACTTGAGAAAGTTTGTGTGGGTCTCGTCTGTTGTGGTGGGTTCCACTCCACGTGAAAAAGAACAGCCACTGTAGCTTGCTCTTCAGTTGAGGAAAAGATGTTGTACACGTGGCGTCATAATAGACGTTGCTGGATTGAAAATCAGACTGCCGCGTGATTTTGAAAAAGCCGAGTCCAACTTTGACCGATGAAAATTTAAAACCGCGTGAAAATTTTCCAATGGGTGATGGGTCCCATCCCTCCAAACGTTACTTTGCTTCCTCCATGCGCTCGTGCCACTTCTTCCGCCACCAATTTTATGTATTATATATAGGAAGTTAATTACTAATAATGCAAAAATTTTAATTCGATAAATACAATAATATATATATATAGTACTCACATAACCGAACAGCCTTCAAATTAACACCCAATATTTGAAGTATAGGGACAAATTCATTTCCTCATATTACAGGATCACATTAGTGCACTCAACAGTTACTGTCAATAGATCGAAAATAAAAGGCCTCAATATATAAATAGGTGCACATAATTTACTCATTCATGTCTTCTGCTATCAAATTATAATTATCATATTTACCATTTTTAAACTTCTTAAAAAAAATATGTTCTAACTTAAATATCATAGTGGCTATAGAACTTCCAACTCTCGTAACTTATATAGTTTAAGGGCCATATATATATATATTTCTTGCATTTATTTTAGGTTTTTTTTTATTTTATCTATTTCTTAATAAATTTTTTAAAAGTTAACTATTAAAATATTGTTTTTTCTAACGAATTTCTCTAATAATGGTGTATACAGTAATTCATAACTCAACTTGAACTTGTCCACTGTGCTTGATCTAATTTTCAAATCAATTTACATTGATTCGACTTTAATTTGGTATTTAGTCAATATGATTGATGAGCTTTAAATTATTTAAAATAATTAAGAGTGATTCTATTTGATTTAAAATTCAAAAAAAAAAAAAAACTCAATTTTATTTCGATATTTTCTCCATATGACTTGAACTTGTTCATAATCTAAAAGAATCTAACCCGCAACTCAAAATAATCCAATTCAAATTTGTCTAAATAATATATAACTAACAAGATTTGAACCTACCCACTTGATCTATTTGTCCTCCACAAACAATAACAGTGGATGATTGTATGATAATACATGTATTTTTTATAAGGCGAAAGTGAAAATAATTATAATGTACATGCTAAATAAATTAGTACGGAAGTAGGATTAAACTTTTGAATATATATCTTTAATAAGAAAATTAATTTAGTTAAAATAAACTAGCATTTAATTTGTTAAATATATTTTAATTGAACTTAACATATAAGTTGTCTTAGCTTAATCTTATTAGCATTAGTATTTCCTCTTTAACATATTTATAATGGTTAGTAGTAATGTAAAAAAAAATATATATATATATAACGTGTTAAAAAAATACAATAATTAGACATTGATGTCAATGTGTATAGAATTAGAAATTTCATGTGATTTTGAAATCCTAAGAAGAAATACTATATATTTAGTGTACTTGATATAATTAATAATATTCTAACTTATAAGCGTAGGAAATTCAAGAAAAAGAAAGAAAGAAATATATATTATAATTAACAATTTTCTAATTTATAAGCTTAGGAAATTCAAGAAAGAGAAAAAAAGATATATTATAGAAAAAAATTGAAGTTATTTCAATGTTTTTTTGTTGTTTTTCCATTTTAATGTCATAATTATATACGTTTTTTGAAAAAAGTTTAAAAATTTTACAAATGAATAAAATTTTTCAATAAAAAAAAATGAACACATATAAGAAATAAAGTAGAAATGTCAATAATTTTTAAACAACCAATTTTAATGAAATACAATATTTGTATAAAATAATAAATTTTTTAATATGGACCTGAGTAGTTTATATGATTTTTTTTTTTTGTCAAACATGAAAATATTATTACATAAAAGATAAGAGTTCATGATATTAAGAGCCTAAAATAAGTTGGACTTAACTCAAATATAATAAAGTCTAGTACAACAGAGAGATCCTAATCTACCAGCAAATCTAATATTATAATTTAAAAATATCTTTAAATTATAATTTAATGGTTAAAACACGCACTAAATCATGAAAGTTGAACTCTAAAAATATCTTTAAATTATAATTTAATGGTTAAAACATGCATTTAAAGACTTATCATAGGGAAAGAGGAGTAAGGATACCCCTAGGGCCACAAAAGCTCAATCACTTCCAAAACCACTAATATCACTGGAGTAAAGTTTTCTAGTAAAAAATTTTAGATCAAAGGAAACATCTGAGTTAAAATCTTACAAATCTTTTACATCATTATAGAAGGACAGATAAATTGGCTTTTGAACTCAAATTTGTCCAACAAAATAAACTTTAGGTAAAGGAATGAGGAAAGCTTAGATGAAAAATAAAAGAGGCAAAACAGTCCAGTAAAAAAAAAAAAAAAGAAGACAAGAATTTATTATTTATAGTTGTAAATAGAAAGAAATAAAATAATAAAAAAAGGGTTGCACTGACAAAAGTGGCTGGCAATAGTCTCATAAAACTCAAACTCAGAAAATTTGTAATTGGTAACAAGAGGGAGAAAAGAACGAACATTCTATATAGTAATTTATACGATTAGTTAAATGAAAGTATAATATTCCATTTGGAGTTCTATTTGACTTTAAAATAATACTATGTGAAATTGTGGATGAGAAATTAATAAGATAGAGTTAACGTGATTGAGTTTCAAGTCGATTATGTCAAATTGAAGACAGACCAAGTTAGATTATTTATTAAAATGTAAAAAAAAAATAATTTTAAATTTTTAGATTGAATCTTTTATTATTTTTATTTTTAAGTAAATTATTTTTAATTAAAATTATTCACCTTTAAACCATTTTAAATTATATCTTTGAAATTATATCCAAATGAGTTAGTCAAGTTAATATAAATTAGATTTTACTTAAATAATTTCAGATTTTATACACATAAAATTAATTTAAAATTTTAATTATTTCTATTTAATTTAATTCAATTTAATTTTAATTTTAGCACGACTCTCTCACTAAAATTTGATCCCTCTTTTTATCGATTAGCTTGCTTTAAGACGAACATCCGACTCAAAGCTTCCGGATCATGTACAGTCGGGTCTGGGTCTCTGCCGACACAACCCGAGATTCATTCATCGAAGCTCTTCCCTTTTACTTCACTTGCTAACTGACTTTGGTCAATTAACTCAACCACCGTGTAATCTGGGATTTAGTTTTTGGTTAGCCACAATTCATTCCAGGCTGAATATTCACGCGATACTATAAAGCGTGCCAATCACACGCCCCAAGATTAAACCACGTGTAATATATCGCGAGCATTAAATGCCGTGACACCGAGAGTGGCTCAACGTTGACAGAGTCTGCTGCGCAAAGTCCAAATGCTCTCCGCAACTACTCGCGCCGCAACAAATGAAATGCCGCATTGCACTCGCAGAACACTCGCATTGTTTGCTTTTTTTTTTGAAAGAGGCTTAAGTTATTGTGGGCCGAGTTCTGTGAGAGTTAACCGCGGTCAACCCTGACAATTAACCACGGTTAAGATAGATTGTGGTTTAGCCTTTAGCAGTGTATTTATGACGTCATTATTGGCACATAGGATTCTCAACCGTTTGATGCACAAATGGTGATATCAAAGCATCACATCAAGCTTTTCTTTTTTTTCTTTTTTTTTTTCTGAAACGGGTGTAGTAACTTATTGGGCACAGCTGTTAAGCATGAGCTGACCTTGATGATGATGCTTAGTATTTTTATTGAATTATTGTCCCATTAACGTAAAGCTTACATTAATTCAATTACTCCTTCGTTTTCTTTTTTTTTTTTTTTTTAATGTAATTGTTTAGGATAATACCAGTATAAAAATTTAAAAATTGTTATGTAATTTAAATTTTGAAAAATAATTATATATGATTAATTTATTATATTATTATAAGTTTCTTAATATAATAAAATTTAATATTTTATTTCAACTATTCATGGATTTAATTTTTATAAAAATTTTAAATTTAAGATGTCATCGTGATATTCTAATATTATAAAACAAAAGAGTAATCAATAGGTCAGAGGGCAATGTGAGTGGCGATGGTCCCATCCATCATAGGCCACTCATTTAGAATAAAATCTTCTAATGCGGCTAAGGTATTTTAGCCCTACAGTAATTGGGCTGTATTTTGATTGTTATTATTATTATCATTATTATTCCAGCAAAAACAAAAGAAGCAACTTTTGAGCTAGCAAATCAAGTAACAATAATTTAAGAATTTGACGGAAATGAAACATGAATAGGACATAATTAAGGGGAATATGACTTCACTACATATAATGTTCAAGTTTGCATAGCTTATTCAAATTTAAGATAAGGTTTCGTTCCCCACATTGTCATTAACTTTTCAAAAGCTGAATGATTAAATAAGAGATTTTTTTTTTCTCAAATAGCTCGTTATTTTTTCAAACATATATGATTAATGCACTTTAACATAATATTATATATAATTTTTTGATTCATGAGAGATTTAATGGGCTGAAATAATATTGTAAATTACAAGTAACATTCTTATTTCAATAGCTTCCACAATGCTAATTTATAGAAAAAATCAAACTCAATATTTCATTTTTCATAGGGTGCGCTTTGTAATCAAACTATGTCTACACGTGCAACATTATATATAATCTAAGGACACATTTTGTATATTAACGTAACTTTTTTATGGATTGTAATATCAAAATAAAGTATAAATGAACAAAATGAGTCTCAATAAATTTTTAGCCATTTAAACTTACACTAGGGAGCAAAACAAAGCAAATAAATCGAAGTTTCAGTGCAAGCAATTCTAAGATTTTATCTTACAATAACAGAGCTATTGGATTCTGTTTGAGGGTATCTCTTCTGCTGCTCTATTAAACATAGATTGGAAATTCTAGATGGTCATTGGCAATCATTTTGTGGCTGTATGAAATATAAAATCTAAAAGTCGATGAAGATAGGAGGAGATCATAATAAATAATAAAACATGAGATGAAGTTGGCAACCGATTTAATAAAGATCTCAACTGTATTTTCAACTGTCCTCCTCACTAATGCTGAGCACAGCCCTTCCCTTCTTATCCCTTAGCGTCTTCTGATTATTTTAATTAAAGTCGCTTGAGCGTGCATTTAACCTCCAAAAACGAAAGTGTGAAAAATAAAAAACGGAGTCAACATTAGGTTGGAGATCAATTTCAGCAACGCCAGCTGCAATCCCCCACTCGCCCACTTGATAGACACGTGTCAGTAGATTAATACGACTGTATGCACGTGTCAGCAATCAACGGGTGATTAAGATGAAGTTATACGTCATTAACGGAGACGGACCTCAAAAACAAGTAAATGAGAGTTAGGTTAAAAAATTGCAATTGACGATGATGATTAATTAAGATGGCTAAGGCCATAAGTTCCTTCTCTATATATAATGGCAAGGAAGCAACTGGAAAAAACCCAAGAGAGACTGTGAGGTGTCCACACAAAAGAGAAATAGACGAGAGATTTTTTTTTTTTTTTTGTGGGAGTGTCCTTGAATTGCTTCTGCTCGATCTTAATATTGATTTCAATTTCCCCCTTCTGTTAATTCCCGCTTCTCTGAATCCCTTTCTGTTAATCATCTGTCTTTAACGTTCTGATTTTTTTTGGGTTTGTTTTTTATCAAAGATTTATTTCAGGAATGGGTAAAAAGCAAACTTAAGAAGGATTTTAGAAAAGAAAGCCAGGTGTTCTCAGAATCGAGATCCAGATTTATTATCATTATTTTTACAGAATTTTTCTTTTTTTTTTTTTTGCTAGGTAAATCAGCTTGAAGGGTTATTTTTTTGGTCCCTCAAGATTGATTCCACTCTTGAATCAAAAGGGGTTGTTTATTTCTAAGCCTCATTTGGTCTTTTCTTTGAACAAAAACCTGTTCTTGAAATTTAGCTGAGAATCAGGTAGTTTTAGTTGTTTTTTTTTTCCTTCTTTAATTTCTTGAAAAGTTTTAGAGAAAAAAAAAAAAAAAAAGAAGCAGCATGAGCATGGCGGCTACAATGGATTTATACAGTAGCAGACATGTTAAGGCAGACCCATTTGGGGGTGAGCTAATGGAAGCACTTGAACCTTTTATGAGAAGTGCTTCTTCTTCTCCTTCAACCTTACCTTCTCGTCTTCCTCTTTCTTCTTCCTTACCTTCTTTACCTTCTACTTCTTATAACTATAATGATAATACTTATCTTTCCTTTTCTCATTCTCCTTTTACTGCTATCACTCCAAATCAGCCCTTTTTGTACCCAGATAGTTGCTCCGCATCGAATACCCTCTCGTTTTCTAATGGGTTTTCGATGCACGGTCCTAGCGGTCTTCTCCAGCAACCGCCTTTAATCGGGCTGAACCACCTTACCCCGACCCAGATCCAGACTCAATTCCACCTCTCTACCACCCCCTGCAATTACCAAAATACCCTCAGTTTCCTAGCACCAAAGCCCGTGCCCATGAAGCAAGTGGGTTCCCCGCCGAAGCCCACGAAACTCTACAGAGGAGTGAGGCAGCGGCACTGGGGCAAATGGGTTGCTGAGATCCGACTGCCAAAGAACCGAACCCGTCTTTGGCTTGGTACTTTCGACACAGCTGAAGAGGCTGCCTTGGCCTATGACAAGGCCGCCTACAAGCTCCGTGGCGATTTTGCGCGCCTCAACTTCCCAAATCTCCGCCACCAGGCCTCTTCCATAGGCGACTACAAGCCTCTCCACTCCTCTGTCGATGCCAAGCTGCAAGCGATATGTGAAAGCTTGGCGGATTTGCAGAAACAAGGGGGGAAGGAGAAGCAGTCAGGCCGGAAGAGAGGGCAGGCAGTGGGGAGTGACAAGAAGAAGGTTGAGCAACCAAAGCAAGAAGCCGTGAAGGTTGAGACTCCGTCTCCTGTGTTGACGGAGAGCGAAGGGTCTGGCGGGTCTTCCCCGTTGTCTGATCTCACTTTCCCGGAGTTTGAGGAGGCGCCGCTGGATGTTGAGTCTGGGATTATCAATTTGCAGAAGTATCCGTCTTATGAGATCGATTGGGCTTCTCTTTTGTCTTCTGATTAATTAAATTTGTAATATGTTGTTTATTAGTAGTATCTCAGTTTTAGCGTATGTTTTGTTGTCTCTGTCGTAGGGTAGTTTGGTTGCTGCAATGAAGTTTTTGGCAGTTGCAGGGCCAAGGTTTAATGTTCTTGGTTAGTTGTTTCAGATGTATTCACTTTTTTTTTTTTGGGTAAATAATGGTGTTGATATATGTGGGATGTAAATGTGGTACCATGGTTAGGTGGTTAGTTTTGTCTTGCTAAGCCATGGAGTTTGGTGTCAACTCTTATTGCTTGGCCATGGTTAGTTTTTTCTTTCTGTAATTCAATTCAACTCTTATTGGTACAGTGATGGTGGATGTGATTTGTTGGGTAATTTAGGAAAGAAAGACGGAAATGAAGTGTTGAATATCTGCTGTTATGTTCTGACTGAATTGATGCTTGTGAACTACACTCAGGAATAAGATTTACCGTATAAGCATGATCAGCCAAGAGCTCCTATGAATGATGGTTCAGCTTAATTTGAGTGCGTAACGGTGGCGTCTGGCTTGTGCCTCCTTGGAAATGGGTATTTTTCTTCATCTAGGCATGCGAAGGATCAATTCTATGAGATTCAGGTTGATAGAACACAATTATTTTTGGGATTACTTGTTAGAGACGCATGATCAAGCGTTTTTTTTATGAGTTCCCATTCATAAAAAATCAGTCGCTTTGCGCCTGATAAGTGGCGAAGGATACATGGGATGAATTGTTTTTGGGTTTCTTTGGATTTTTGTCTGGAGTTCAAAAACCATGGTGATACTGAAATTATTTCACTGAAGTAATTTTGAAAAATAACTTATTTGAAAAGTTATAAATTTTATAATATTACAGCAGAATTATTAAATTAAAGTGGAGATATATTTCATAACAAAAAAAGAAAAGAAAGAAGTTATGGTTCAAGGTAAGCTAATTATGAAGATGGGTGACAATCTTTCAAAAAAAATTGCTTGGATTAAGGCTTTGTGAAAAAGAAATCACAGCTCTACTGATTGCAAAAATAGTGACAGTTTCCATATATCATGTAGTAGTAGTCACATGATTTCTCTGTGTTACTTTTATTAGATTTTTCCTCGGTCCAAAGATTTGATCGTCTTCTTCCTTTTCAACCTCTCCATCAAAACCCCAACCAATGTATCGTTTAAAAAATTTGTCTTCACTTCACTTCCAATGTTGCTAAGTACAATGAATCACATCCAACATTCTAATCTAAGAATAATAATAATAATTACCAGTTAACCCAAAATAAGTGTCCTATCTTAGTTCTATAATTTACAAAAATTTTAAATTTGATTTTCTAAAACTATATTTTTAATTCTTAAAATTTATATCAGCAATTTCTTATATCAATGAACAAAATTTTTTTTATTCAAAAATTATAAGTGACAATAACAAAGCCAAATATGCTTCTAATACTTGAGAGTATGAACATGGCTTATTTTAGTTTAAGATGATGTTTAAAGGCATGGGTTAACCGTTATACTCACGCTTTCAATTGAAGCTTAAAGATCACTACATATATGTCAAATGGTTTGATTTTAGAATTGGAATAGGAGCATTTCTGCTTTAGAAAAAAAAAAAAAAAAAAGAAGAAGAAGAAGAAGGGCATTTTGTAAGCAGAGAAGATGAAAAGTGTTAGATTGGTAATGCTATCTCTTCCCCAAATTTATTAAGCAAATAGAACAAAAATGGAGATGACGATTGACGATTTTCAGAGATCAGCAGCCTCTCTCTCATTTTACACTTATATTCTTATTCTTTTTTCATATACTGCATATGATACCCATGTTCACACCAACAAGACCTTAAAAGATCACAGATCCTCAAATGCTATCAATAATTCCTTTTTTTTTTTGAAAAAAAAAAGGAATGGGGGAAGGGTATTTATTCAGTTCCTTATTCTTGTAGTAATTCACTTTAAACAACTTGAGAAGATGGCAAAAAGATGTGTAAATGGGATTTTATTATCTGAGAACAAAAGAACACATTTTTATTTTTCAACATTTCAATGATGCTTGGATAGATAACTTTTCCAATTCTCTAATATTTCGCCTCCTGTTATTGATTCTATTATTATTATTATTATTAGAATTAGACCAAAGTGGTCGTCTATTCCATTATATAAAAAATCTTGGTTGGAATTTATGACTTTTTTGAGCTCATGGGTAATCCTTAATCATCATACTAATATTCATTTTGCTATAATACACGTGAAATCCATCCCCCATATAAAATTCAATTAACTTTTTAATGTTAAACATTTTGGAAAAAACATGATTTCTTGAAACGGATTTGGTTATAGAAACTTAAAATTTAAACCATATTTGATTCTTTTTTTAAAAAAAAATTCCAAAACCAAACTGGTTGAACTTAATTTGGTCAATTAACTAAGGACTTGTGTGAGGTGGGTTAGAGAAAATTAAAAGAATGAAATGTAAATGCAAGTTAACAAGTTAATTTTGTTTGTAAGTTTTTTTTTTTTAATGATATTTAAAGATTAAAAGAATGAAATGTAATTGTAAGTTTTTTTATAATGTAAATGAGACTAAATGAATTAGTTAAAAGTTTATATTCATTTACTTTTAAATGTTATTTTTTTAATCTCTAAATTGAGAGTTAAAAGATGAAATAAAAATTTTTTAAGTAACTTACATCCATTAATCTTATTTTAAAAAAAATTTCAAAACAAAGTAAAATTAATTAATTTTATTTACATTTCATTCAACACCTTTTCAGTACTTTTTTTAACCTCCCTTTCCATCTTAGAAAAAGCTTCCATGCAATACTAAGTGGTTTACGAGCTATTTAAACTCAGAAAATACTGAACTGAACTTGGAAGTGAAGCTGAAACATACAGAGAATGCTTGGAATTTGACCCAATTTGGAAACAGTTCCTTGACATATTCGATTATAACTTGCCATTTACGCCTTGGGCTTGATGAACACCTCACATATTAATGCTGCGGTTTCCCATGTGAAGTGCAAGTAGACAAAAACTTATCCACCAACCCCAGTTTCATGTTTCAACTGAGTAGCTTGTCTGCTGGCGACAGCATTTCCAGCGAGGCTGGTGATGGGAACTTTTTTTTCATTGGAATTTCAATTTACAAAAGCAAAATGCACTTATTTTCAGTTTATATTTTTTATTTCATGTTTCAGCAAGTTGAACAACTTAGTCCTGTTATATCTTCCGAGGCCCAGGAGAAGATACCTAGAATAGCAAAATTATACTATTATAGGACTAATAATCCCAGTTGGATCTACAAGCAAGTTCCATGCTCTCAAATTAACATGCATATGCTTGGTTTGGGTTCAGAAGCAGGTCAGAAGATTATGATTTCCTCGCGTTGAGATGCCTCTTGATTCAGTTCATGTTGATTTCTATATTCTAATTGCAAGTGTTAAAATTAAAAGCAATAGACACATGGTCTCATCTCAATCAAAGGTAGAATGTAATGAGCTTAGCTTTGACCATGTATTTTCAAAACTAAACTCAAAGCTGCAGCAATTTCCATATCGTCCTGTTTCTTAAACCATTGGTAACTTAGATTACCACAAAACCAACAAGGGTAAGAAGGAATAAAGGAAGGGGGAAAAAAAGGAAGGAAGACATGAGGACCTATATTTTGTCCCAAAATACAGCGGAGAATCTCATCAGACAAAAATTCTTGATTGTTACTTCGTTCTCTCTAACAATTCTTTGAGTTCTAAGCTGTGAAAACAATGAAACGTCCCCTTTCACACAGACATTTGTATCAACAGTTGCTATTACATTAACCAAAACTATGTGATGAGAGGCATTTCATTGCGGACATGAGATGAACAGAAAAGATAAACTAATTGATTTAAAATACATCATGAATCATGGCATAACATTATCTCTCTGATCCAATGAAGCTGGCTAATTCAAATAGAGTTATCTAACCCAATTCTGTTCAGAAAGCCAGAACTCACAGACCAACCAGATACAGCCACAACCCAGAGCAATTGGATATTATCAGCTAAATTTACCGATTTCCATCTTCTTCCTGATTGCCTTTTGACCATGATATATAAATGAATCCAGTATTCCAGAAACAGTGAAAATACCTAAGCACATGAACAATTTGAAATAAATGGCACATCCAATCAACATTAACAAAACATGCGAATTAAAGTCACTAGGTCATAAAAAAAACAGGGTTGGATGTAAACAAAGGTGATCCAAATCAAATAAAACAAGCATAACATCCTACACTGAAGTTCCATTTTTGTACTTGTACAGTTTTTCTTTTACTGGTCAACAAATATGGAATTATGAGCACATAGAATCTAAAACTACCAACATTTTGGATCAAATGAAAATCTGAAGTTCCATTTTTCTCCTTGCACAGTTTTACCGGTTAATATATATGGAATTATGAGCGCATAAAATCTGAAACTACCAACATTTTGGATCAAATGAAAATGACATTAATTCAAAATTCAGGATAACATATCAGGAAATGCATGCCTGTAGGCCAGGCAAAAGGACGTTTTGGGCCAGAACTGGCCCAGGTCAAACAGATGGAACTAGCCAACGGCTATCTGGTTCAGAACTGGCATGGAACTGTGGAGGGGATGGTTTCCCATGCATTCTTTTGAAAAATAATTGAAAATTAAAAAGAAAATCTTTTAAAAATATCATAATCTAGTTCAAATAGGAACTGAACCAGAACTGGCAATCCAAGGTCTGGTTGCAGTTCTTGGCTATTGAACCAGATCCGCTAGTTCTGGTTGGTTTGCCAGGCCTACATGTATGACAGGAAATACAAGTGCCTGTTAGACACCTAGAATCCCACTAGATTATAGCAAGTCACTAATCCGCATCAACAAGTTGCGGTATAAAAGGAAAGTGAATTCTTAAAAATAACAGTTTTGGACATGCCAGGGCAAGTAAGATATGATCCACATAGGAAGTAGGTAATCAATCAAAGCCTCAAACAGAAGCACAAAAGAAAGATAGCGCATATAAAACAGTGAAGTAAGAGCTCAGGGAAAAGGTCTGTTACCTCCAACAATAGCGCACACATTTGTTAGGAAGTGCAAGAATGATACATGCCCCTCTGTGAAAGTGACCTGCAAAAAGCAAACCGCAAACAGAAAAGTTAGACAAAAAATCCACTAGCATTACTGATCCTCTAAATTTTAAATTTGGCCAGTTGCTTAGTGACGAGGAACCCACCTTAATTGGAGAAAGGTCATAAAAGAAGAAAACTCCTGGGAGGGATTGAAGTCGACCTACATCTGCACTCCTATAATGTTCAGTAACCGAAAACTGGAAGAGAGAAAATGCCAGTATGTCATGTCACTTCAAATTAACATATAAAGGAATGTCAAAGTAAAAACTTGTTTTAAGTGCTCCATACCTGGTTTGACTGGATAGTGTGCCCACTGACATCAGTGTACACAGTAGGTACAACCTGCAAAATAAAGATCCAATTTGGTCAAAATCCTTGGGAAATAATTAAATATCCTTCATTAGTTCGTTGCGTTGAACAGTTAACTACGAGGAACAACAGATGCATTTATCCAGGACAATAACCTTGATAAAATACTGGTACATCCCACTTGGAGTTTCTTGTGTCCAATGCACACTGAAAGTTGAAAAAATTAGTAAGCCAATACAGAAAATGTCCAAATTCTCACAAGGCTAAGAAGAAAACAGTTTAAGCGTGAAGCATAATAGATAGATAAAAGAAAACAAGTTAAAAGAGAAAGAATTACCCATCAAGAGGATTTACAACACCAGGAAAGTATTCTCCAAAGGTTAGCCTATTAATCTTGTGACTTATCTGCACCACATTTTACAAAAATGATAGATGGCTAGATTAGAGCAGATTAATAATTCATTTATTTGAATAAAACAATTCAAGTAATATATGTAATCTCTTGGTGAACCAAAACCACAGGAAATCACTTACATTAAAACTGTCCTTTTGAAATGCCAACAGATCGTGTACATGAACATTTGACTGTTGAAAACTCTTGCCAGGAGCGAAGTGAAAATTACCAGCTACCTTATTAACTTCTAAGAAGCCATAAATGTTGCATCCTTCACCTTCTTCATCTTTAATCCTTTGTAGAAAACCTTCCCTTTTGCACTGAAGTGCACATGTAAAAAAAGAACAGCAAAAATACGAATAAAATCAAAATAAACACAACATGAATAAAAATGTAAACAAAACACAAATTCACCTATGCAATGAAAAATCTTTAATACCAAATAATACAATCCAGGACTTGCCAAAGATGTCGTTAGTTGAATGGAAATATGCTGGACTTTTTACACAGTCAATATACAGATGCAGTAATGTACTTGTTGATGGACAGGTCCAATTAAATGTGACAGAGCTTAAGCTGAGGCAGTACTTAATCAAGCAACATCCAGTTCTCCTTACCAATTCCTCCTCTTTATGAAAGCCAACTTTTTCTAAATAAGTTTCAATTACCAACAAACATGATATTGATATATTCTACCCTCCATGTTCAAATAGCCAAGTAGAGAAATAAAAGAGGACTACTAACAACTACAGCAAATTCAAGTAGAAAATAACCTTCATTAGTTTACAACTGTCAAATTAAGAACAAATATTCCATTTAACAATAAGCTCATAAATACAGCACATGCAATCAATTGAATCATATATGTATGTTCATGTAATGTGTTAATTTTAACCACATTTGAGTTTTTTCCCCAAAAAAATCACGATTGCATCTCTACGAACATGACTAATGCATTACACTATATGGATTGGGAAAACATTTTCCAGCCATGCATCATCAATTTCCACCATAACTTGAAGACAGCACCATGTGGCATTGGAAAACTATGTAACAGTTGATTACATCCATCCAATCATTTTCTCCCAAATATAATGTAAGAGTTGTTTAACAACATAAACTATAAGTTGCATAGCTACATAAACAAACTGAAAGATAAACTATAGGTTACATAGCTACATAAACAAACTGAAAGACATGTTGACACACCTGGTCAATTAGATCTGGATTTGACAGGGCCCAACCTTTTTTTCGATATGCTTCACGAACTTCCTCACATGAATTACAACAATCCTCATCAGACTGCAGCATACAACCATATATCAGAAAGTACCACAGACAATATCATTGTGATAAGATTTTTTATCACCAATAAAATGACAGATTAAGACTATTTCATGGAGGCCTCTTTAGGGGAAACATGATAGAATGCAAGCCAGAAAGATTGAACAAATTCTTTTCAGGGGGAGACAGAGGATAAAAAATGTTAGAATTCTGGGTGGAATGGTTGAAAAGCATCCATTTCAACAGAGTTTGAAATGGCATCAACTGTCATATTTGCAATGCCAGACAGATAAAATACCGCTTCAGCACCATAACAGGAACCACAATATGTCTCATTATGCTCAAGCCTCCCACCATGTCTCTGCAAAGGCTTGTCAATCTGCACCAAGTAGAAACAGTAATGGGCCACATGAAGAGAGAATGCAATAACATAATTTCTTAAATCCAAATGTTAAGACAGACCAACCATAACACAGCAGTGAAAAAACCAAAAAAAAAAAGTCAGAATTTTTGTGGAGCATAAAGAATTGAATTTATAAACATTACTTAGAGATCAAAGGAAAGAATTCCTTCCAACAGAAATTGACTGGCAAAACCTTAACAGCTCAGATTTTCTCACTGCAGCCCGTAATATCAGATTATATTTGAAGATGATACCTCATGCAGCAAAATTGAACAAACCAGATATAATTTGAAGACTTAGTAAAGACAAAGCAATATATACATAGCCTTAAGCAAAGAAGAGATCATCTTTGAGCGAGAGCAATACTTTTTGTCAACTGTCACTTCAATCATAATACAAAGACAATTCAATCATTGTATGCATAATCTCATTTTGAAACTGTTACTACTGGGATCATGGATTTGCTAACAAATGTCCTACATAGAAAGTGCATACTTTCCACCACAAGAATCAACAAAAAGTTCGAAGGTTAAATGTGGGAAAACGATTCAATACACATTGCACAAACACCTTTGTTGTCAATAGGGATTTTTTGCAAATCTGCATTACTAACCTTAGGAGCTCCTATACCTTCTTGTCGTGCTTCTATTACATTGCCATGAGAATCAAGTCTTTTTTTGATGATATCATGTTTCTGCAAGGTGTAGAGGACTTGCTCAGAAATAGCCCTGGTAAACTTTATAAGAACTAAACCAAAACTCATTATAAGCATCATGCATTGAATATGCATGAATCCAGAGGTGTAATGCCTAATTAACAACAAAAACAATCAAGTAATAAGTTATGATGTCTTGTGGTACATACTACATCAAGATGCTGCTCTCCACTGATGTCCATTGCATCCAGGCTGAGTATAGAACATGGAAGGGCTGGAAAAGTTACGTCAAACTGCACTTTCAGGTATCAACAGGGACACAGATCTATCATTTGGAGATATAATATATAGTATATAATGCAGAAAAACTTTTAGAGAAGATATCCTATAGCTAATTGAATTATCGAAATTATTTGATTTACAGAAACAATGCTCTAAAAATCAATATATTTTTATTATGAGATCAAACCAATTCACGATTAGTTTTTAAAAATCTTAAGAATGATATAGTTAGCAAAATATAAAAGAAAATTAATGCAAACTTAGAGTAAACGAGTTTCTTCTCATATCTTAGAAGCTAACAGGCATATGTTATTTGTTAAATTCAGGCATTACATTGATACGTAAAGTTTCTCCCCTTGAAGTATCTACTACAAGCTTTGTTTCAGTCACAGCATGGAGATACAAACCTGCAAAGAGATGAGAAATTAGTGATTGAAGTGAAAAAGTAGGCAATTTGTTGAAAACAGAGACAAAAACCTCTATACAGTCAATGACCTTAAAACAGCCAATAAGTACGGTGAATTGAACACTAGTAAATGAGATCAACTGCCCTTCTAATTATCATTCCTTAATTCTTGGTTGTTTATGCGTAGAGACTTGAGACCAGGAAAAGTATGTATGCAGCTATAACACAAACATCACATTGAAAATGAAACCAGCATATTTTAGAATGTATATGTTAGGTTCAAGCTTCCAATACAAAAGTAAAACTAGAATTAGCAAACTCCTAGGCCTCACTGCATTGTTGCCGGTGTATTTATCGATCCCAATTCTGCTCTAAACTGAGTAGTAGCAAAAATCAACAATATATTCTGTGTAACCACGAAAAAAATGAGAATGGAGGGGCTAAAACTAAAAGCATCCACTCTAATTACTAGTCTGCAAAACAGAAAAATGGAAAACTTTGATAAGTGAAATAGATGGAAAATAAATCCCCAGAATCCAAATTCTATTCCTTACTCCCCACAATACAGCATAAGTCAGGAACCCAATTTCCATCCATCAGCAATCAGCTAAACTAATCATAATTTTCTTTCCATATTCGGAATTTCCGAAACCCAATCAAATCCGTATGCAGATCCAATTAAATAGCGCAATGAAAAGAAAAGAACCAAAAAAAAAAAAAAAGGAATATTTAGGAACGTACGGAGCTCGGAGATGAAGAGGAGAAGCATGACGATAGAGGAGACGAGGGTGATAAGGCCACCGGAGAGCGTACGACTGTAGAAATCCTCGTTGATTTTAGGATAGGCGTCCAAATTCCTTAGCTTGCTCATCATTCCCTCCATTTTTTTCTTTTTCTGATCGATGGATCGATCAACAACTAACTACTACTACTACTAAATTATTTATGTAACAATTATTGAACTTAAACGCCCCGTTGAAGAATATCGATAGAGGCGTTTAAGGGGTCTTTTTTTTAAAAAAAAAAAAGGGGCGAGAAGCAGATAGATGCGTGTTGTTTTTGTTTTAATAGGGCTGTACTTCGTTTCTTCGCTTTGTCTCTTGGTTTCGGTCGATCATCCTTCCAATGAGGAGCGTCGACGGACGAGCATGGCCTCTCTTGCACCGCTATTTTCGCGATTTCTTGGGTCTATTCAGTTTTGGGCTTTTAATTTTGGCCCATAAATAGATTTTATTTAAATTAATTTTAAGACTAGCCTGTCTAATTAGAATATTGGCATCCGTCCATGTTACGTTCATATAATTTCTATATTATTATTTTCCCCCCCTGTGGCAGGCATTTCCCCACAAAAGCCTGCTCTATATCAACTAATTAAAAAAAAAATAAAAAAAGCACAATTTTTATAGTTCCAAACTATTGTACAAAACAACTAGTGTCCAAAGCCTAATTGCTTTCAAGAAAAAATATGGTTTGAGTCGTTATGTAGTTGAAGTCAAAATAATTAAAAACTAGTCCCTTTTAGGAAAAAAATTATTTCACATTATTTGTGGTTTTATAAATTCTATAAATTATTTATTATATTTTTTCAATTTTATCCTCATCACCCATATTAAATCTATTTAATAATTTTTTTAATATGTAAAAATTATATTTACCTATTTAAATTAATATTAAAACTATTTAATAGTTTTATTAATATGTATATATTTTTTTAAAATTATTATTATTGTAAAACGAAAAGAATAATAAACTAAATCACAAATTCTTCCATAACTTTAATTTTTGTTTATGGGTGTACGAGACTGCATTAACTGAAAAAAAATATATATATATATAAGGTCCTTCAATTTGAATTGACTCACTGATTTGAAAAAACAAAAGGCAAATATCAATTATTGAAGCCCAAAAACAATTGCCTCAAGCCGTGCAATATTTTGTATGAAATATCACGTGCAGGCCCATAGCAAGCTTTCTAAGTTTAGGCTGAATTTTTTTTGTGAGAACATTAATGGGCTGACTGAGCTCAGATGAGCCCATTTACCGTTTTATGGATTCTCATTTAGGGAACACATATATTCTGGACCTGTATCCCGGATACATTATGAGTCCAACACACGTTTCACTTAAAAAAAGTCTACTTATCACATGTGTGTCTCCTACCAAAAAAAAAAAAGTCAGACTTTTTGAAAACCTAATCTCCTCGAAACTGCGCATCTAGACTCATTAATTTACTATATTTTTTACTCATTTTCGTCAGCTACCGATTTTTACAACTTTCACCACCATTAATATAAACGTTATTTTAACTTTAAAAACAATAACAACTACTTTATCAATATACAAATCTCATTATATATAACAAATAAGTTTTCAATTTTTCTTTTTTTTTTACCGATCTCGAAATTTTATTTAGAATTATTAGGTTTTGTAACTGAATAATCTTAGCATATTAAAAACATCATAATCTTTAACAACTTACAATAATATCATTCAGTAATTACAATAACACCAATAATACTAACTTGATACTATAAAAAAAAAATATTTGTTACCAGTTTGTTCTTATCTAATATTGATAGTTGCAAAAATTAAAGATATTTTTTTCTTATATTCATTAAATAGCTTTTATTTTTATTTTTATTTCTTATCGTTGATATACATTACTAATAGCAAAAATATAGATTCATTTATATATTGAAATGGGTACATTAATATTTCAATGTAAGTATATTATTTGTCATATCATATATCAATATACCTATAATTCAATAATAATACATATAATTCAATAGAAATATACCTGTTTTTTTTAAACACAATGATTTGGTTGCAAAAATTAAGATAATAATAACATACATTTCAAATAAATTATAAGTACATTAGTAATAATAATGAGGTACATCAATAAAATACGTGCTTTTATCAACAAAAGAGTAGATAAAATAAAAGATATTAAAATTCATACAAAACAAAACTAATGATAGCAAACAAAAAAAAATATAAATAATAACAAAAAAAGAAACAAAATTATAAACTCAAAAAAATTAATAATAAACAAAATCTGAAAATTAACTAGATACATTGATAACACTAGAAAAGTATATTGGAAACAAGTACGTTTATAATAAATAACGAGATATATTAATAAAATACATGAATCAATAGTAGAGTTAGAAAATAAAATACATTAAAATTCATTAAAAAAATTAATGATAACGACCACAAAATACATAAATAATAACTAAAAAAGAAAAGTAAAATTATAAACTCAAAAAATTAATAATAAAGAAAAATCACTAACAAAAAAAATATATATAACAAAACAAGAACAAAAATTTAAAATCAACATATATTTTTAAAAAATTGATTATTAATATTAATTGTTAATCTTTTCATTACAAAAAAGATTTAAAAGTTTTCCATTACGGAAAATACAACTAAAAATAAAACTTTTAAAATAAAAAATTTATAGCTCAAACTCAAAAGTTCAAAATAAACCTTATAAATAAAAAAATCACAACTTAAAAAACTTAATACGTATATTCTCTTTTCATAAAATAAGTAAAGTCATTATTTATAAAGTAAAAACACACATATTTGCCTAACAACCAAATTAAATAAAAATGCAATAAAAATAATGTTGTATTGACATATGAGCCCATAATGTATCTTGGACACAGATTTAGGATATAAAATGCACTCATTTAGAGCTTGGTCATAGAACAATTATAATATAGAGTGGGTTAATCACGTAGATGATAAATCAAGAAATTAGAAAAAGTCATTTATTTATTTTTAAAAATGTTATTAGTGATATTTTATATTTTTTTAATAATTTTATACTCAAACTGTATTATATAGACCTACTCTTATCAGATAATTCGCCATCTTAAATGGTGCTACCAACCCATAATTTTTTTTTTTTTCTAATTATGGATTGGTTATTTATTCCTTTTTCAACATAAATTGCAATATGACAAGTAAGGGTGAGTATTCAATCTGTTTGATTTATGCAAATCAGTCTTTTATTAAAATTAAATAAATCGAATTAAATAAATTTATTTAAAAAACTAATAATTTGAATTAACTTATATATTTACAAACAAAATCAAACTGAATTTATGAAATTTTGATTAAATTTAGTTTGATTGATTTGATTAAATTATATATATATTTTAGATTATTTCAATTCCAATTGATTTTGATTTATTAATAATTTTAATTTGTTTAGTTTTTGAACTGAAACTAAAAATTAAAACTTTTTTAAAATCAAAATTGAAGCAAAATAAATTTATACTAAATAATTGAACCAAACCAATTAAATAATATATGATTGATTTTTTCGATTAAGTAGGTTTTTACTTACCCCTAATATTAAAAAATTGAACCAAATCGATTAAATAATATATGATTGATATTTTCGATTCAGCAGGTTTTTACTTACCCCCTAATAACAAGTGAAAGCTGAGTTATGGTAAATCGAGATCACACAAGTGAGTGCTGATTCGTGATAATAACCGAGTCTAATGTTTCTGAAAGGTTTGGAATTTAGATGACCTGGTGCCACCCTTTAGAAATGCTGTTTTTTTTTAAAAAAAAATAATAATATTTTCATTGTTATACTTTGAAATATTAAAATTTGTTTATTCCTTTCTCAAATGATTATAAACACACTTTTCTCCCATCGATTTGATGTATGTAAAAATATTTATTATTTTTAAATGTTAATATCAAATTAAGAAAACTGCAAAATGATGAATTTTTTTAGACATAATAAAGCTGTTAACTTGTTGAGGTCTAAATTATTGATCTTCTGTATTATAAGGTGAGCATTCCATGATGAAATTATTTAACCCAAAAACATTAAAATGAGTTTATTATAATATGGTATGGCCTCTCTTTAGTTCTTTAATTCTAATAAAATAAAATTAAATACATAAATTGTATTTTTAATTATTTTTTAATAATTTTTTTTGACATTTTACTTTTAATTTTATTAATTTAACACTTATTTTTTATTTTAAACTTATTAGACTATTATAATTTAATATATAATTAAGTAAATATAAAATTTTGATGTCACGAAATGCGTGTATAAATTACAAGTTATAAAACGAATGAGCAGTAAAAAAAAAAATTACGATTTTTCTATTAATTTATATTTCAATTGGATGAAAATACCTTTGTAATAATTCTAACTTTGAACCTTCCCTGTTTTACATCTCTTTATTTTCATCAAACTTATTCACATATTTGTCCACTAAAATTAACGAAAATCTTACTGATCATACTTCTTTATACTAATAATAAAAACTTCTTATTTTGATAAAAAACTACTCCAACTTTACTATGGCCACCATCATCATCGACTTCTCTAGTGAAGATGTTGTCATCGATCATGTTTCCACCTCGTTTTCTGACGTATTCAATTCATAGATCGGCGATGGCCAGAGCACACCTTCACTTTCACTTCATGAAATGGGGACGACAAGAGTACCGATCCACCTTCATTTCTTAAATCAACGATGAATGATAGAGGGCAACGAACCAAGAAAAATGATAACAACAAATTAACTCAACTAATAGTCAAAGCCGAGATTAGCGTTGGAGAGAAAGCAAATAGAGATGAAAGAAAGTGAATGTGGTTAGAGGTGAAGAAAGTGAATGTGGTTAGAGGTGAGCAAAATTCAGATCTGTCTTAAAAAAATCGACGGAATTGATTTAATTCAGTTTAATTATATTCAATCTTTTAATAAAATTGATTCGGTTCAAGTTTTATTTTAAAAAAATTTCAGCTTTTGGTTTCGATTTTCTATATAAAAAATTAAATAAACTGAACAAATCAAAATTATTAATAAATCAAGTCAATTTAAATTAAATCAGATTAAATATATATATAATTTAGTTAAATCAAACTGAAATTTATAGATTTGGTTCGATTTGTATATTTGTTAAATTCGATTTAATCAATTTTTTCAAAATTTTTGGTTCAATTCTATTTGCAAAAAGTAAAATTTAGTTTGATTGATTTTAATAAAAAATTGTACAGACTGATTTGCTTACAAAGATGTTTTTCATTTGTGGATTATAAGTTAGGCTTTTGTGGTAAGGGCAGTAACTTTTCTGCTTTATAATTATAGTTTGTGGTCAGGACTTTTTCTTTTATGAAGCAATTTGGTGTTAAATAAATAGTAGTTCCTAAATTAATTTTATTTTATTTATTTAATAATAAAATAAATATTAAATTTATTATTATAATTATATTACACAAAGCGTCGATTTCACAACGAATTAAGATGGTTTCTACAGTATGATTTCAAAAAAAAAAATTTGTTTCTACAGTACAATATACATATGTATTCTCCTTGATATTTTAAATATTGGCTGTTGTCAGCCATGTCGCAGACCTGCAAAGCGTGGAGTCATGTGCGCGGCCGAGTGGCAGCAATGGGCTGGACAGTTCATTTAGTGCGCTTGCAAAAATAACCAGCCCGAAATTTATTGGGCCAACTATCTGGGTCATTGATACTATCTTGTAGGCCTTTTTTCCCCTCATGGGTTGAACAGGCTATTTTTGATCTAGAAGAATAGGATACTAATAAGTCGAATGATTGATGTGTAATATTATTTCAATGAATGTCATAACATAATTTTTTTGGTTGAATTGCGTTTGTATTCACGATCTTATAAACTTGGAGACCAAAGGATTATCATTGAGTCAAAAGAGCAAAACCAATTAGTTGCAAAAGCTAATCCTTTAAAGGAGTTTGCTTATTCTTTGATTTTTTAGGTTTATTTAATTGTTTGAAGTTCAATTATTAGGAATAGACTACAAAAAAGATATTTATTCATTTATTATTTTGAATTTTCTAATTTAGGCATGATAATCCATTTTTTTATCAAATTGAGGAAATAAATTTAAAATGATACATAAAATTATAAACATATAAATTTAAGAAAGTTATTTTTGTTATATTATATATAAAAATTTAGTATGTTTATCTATATCTAATAAAGTTGTATTTCTAAAATCACTAGACAAGATGTGCCACTCTTAACGTTATTTAAAATTAAATTTCAATTAATTATAGAGCAAATTAGTTAGAAAATAATTTGATTGATTAAAAAATGATAAATTTATATTGTACTGAACAATTTTATAAATAAAAGACACGAATTACTATGAATATTTAGTTTAAAAATTTTTATTTAGTTATAATATTTATCTCTTTTATCTTAACTCTTACAAGTCATTGGTGAATATTTTAGTCTAAACTTTTAAAAAAGCAGCATCGTATCAGGAATAATAATAATAATAATAATAATGAGTGTAAGATGAGATAAGAGGAATTAGTAAAGAATGATCTAAAAATGTTAGTCTAGAACGCAAATGCATGCCTAATAAGCTTATAAAGTCCGCCATGCCAGACCACAACACAACAGTCATGCACACCTTAAAACATACCAAGACAAGTGGAGAAGTAGACAAGGAGAAAATAAATGAGATGCGATTAACGTTTGTCCCTATAAAGGATTCATTGTGATATGCCGGAAACTGCCCACTCTTTTCTCCATCGTCAGTTGGTAAAGGTCCCACATACTTCGTTACTTTGTCTCGCATCACACGGGTTTGCGGCCATTGGGTATTGATAATGTGTGGTTGCGGCGTGGGGTGGGAGCAAATTTTGAGGGTCCTACAATAGCTTCTTCTTGGGACCGACAATCCCATCCATGATCTATGATCCACCTATTCAAAAAGGCTAACAAAAAAAAAAAAAACTCCTTGAATTCTATCATAATATACGACACAATCCCTTTAGTTTTAAAAATGCATTAAATTCTCTCTTTATTTTGGCACCACTATATTAATTTTACCGTTAAATTTAGTGAAATATCAAAATTACCCTTCACCCTCCTGCACCCATCTCTTACCTATTGCTCTTTATCTTTACCAGTCAATCAATACCTTCTTTAACAAAATCTGTTTCAAATCTTCTCTGGAATCCACTACTATTTTAAAAATCTCAATAAATCATAATTTTTCTCATTTTTATTTCCAATTTCTTAATCTCATTTTTGAATTGGAGTCCAAACTAATTTCAAACAGCTCATATTAAAATCACTTTCTCTGTTCTTCTACATCTCTATCTTTGGTGGTTTTCAAACCAATGTAGAATAATTAACTATAAATGTTGAAGTTAAACTTGATTGTTCTTCTTAAAATATTTTAATTTTGCAAATTAAGCTTGATAATCCAGATTTTGTCTACAGGCACTATAGTATCAACGATTTAGCATTTGCATGTATTTGTTCACTTACTTTTTAAAGCAAGAAAGAATGTATGGACCATTTGGTATTGAACAAGAATATACTTTTCTTTTCCTTTGAATGGAGCTAAGATTGTTGTTTGTCATTGGCAAGAGCGACTGGTTTGTTGATGCAATTGCCATATTGCAGGTCCTCCTCACGTAGTCATTATCTATACTATTTGAGAAAAAAAAAATCATAATTTATAAGTGACCCTATCTGTATGTCTCATTAATCATTAGTCAAACCTTAAATTTCCTATCATAATAACTCTTACAAATATCTAATTTATTCAATGAAAATTGCACAATATCTATAAATAGATAATAAAAATATAATAAATCAATGTCTATTTCTCATAATTATAAAACAAATAGAGTTTATTAATTGTTACATGATAGTCCAATGACCTAAGATTTTTAATTTAACTAGTTATATTCATTAAAATAATAATCATATTTAAGTAATCTAACTAAATAAAATTAATTTTTAGTGATTATAATAAAATTTTGCTCATATTTAGTGATTATTGAAATATATTACCCTATAAAAATAAGAATGCAATCTCCTCTCTACTCTTTCTCATACTCCCATTCAACCTTTTTTTCATTTTCACAATCATGATCATCAACCTCTTCTCTTTTATCCCGAAATGGCCTTTTTAAATACGATGTTGTTGAACTATTTGAAGCACTTATATTTACCATAACACATATCTCTTAATATCCAAAAGTATTCTTTATATTCCCTACTTCAAAAGGGCTGAACACAAGCTACAAGTAAACCAAAGTCGCCTACTTAAACCGACAATTTTTAAATAGGCATCTCTGACTAGATAGATTGTTAGAGGTAAAAGGGGTGATAGATCCTCAAGTTAGTGTAACGTATAAACTAAATGAGTATATATATACCCTTTATTTTCTTATACTGTTTGAATAAAAATATAAATTTTTATATGTGCTTTCTATGAGATAAGATAATAAGAATTAGTTTTAACGAATTATTATATAAGTAAGATTATATATAATATTAATTAAATTTATCGAATCATTTAGATTTTGCTGGTGGTAACATATCAAAATAGAGAGGGATTTTAGTGTATTTTTATAAAATATAAAAACAAGTAATGTACTATGACAAAATCTAAGAGAATTTTAGTATTTTAGTCAAAATAAATTATTATACATCCTTGAAATCCAATATAATTCATTATTTGAGACTTTTTTAAATTAAATTATGCAATCTTTAAATCTTAATTTTGTCAATCACTATTAAATTTACATTGAATATCTATTAGTCAGATTTAAAAATATCAGAGTAAGAGAAGACTTCATTTTCTTTCTCAATAATATCCTTCAATCATTTGCAAGCCAACAAAAATCAACTCTAATGACTCTTTTTTTTTTTTAATTTTCAGATTTTACAATGTAAGGAACTCTTTTAAATACAACAATATATAAAATCTTTACTCTCTCGTTCATCATTCATACAATAGCTAAATTAAATAAAATAGAAACATTCAAAATTAAAAAAAAAAAGGAACAAAAAAAAAGTATAATGAGAAATGGCAATGCATGACTAATTGAAGAGCTTACATGAGTCATTTGTATTAGTGCACAATGGTCATTTTAAATGTATTTAATGGTCAAATTAATTGAATGATTTTTTGATTGACATAATTAAAACAAAATGATATTCTAGTTTGATTTAAAAAATAGAGATCCTTAGTAGTAAATTATGTCAAATCTCAAGGGGTTGAAAGTTATTTACCCAAAAAAGGGGAGAAAAAAGATGATAATGAATGGCCACTAATTTAAGTGGGAGCTACTAGTTTTCATCCTTGTCAATGTGTTTGATACTTCAATTAGGAATCTTGGATCATATGTGCTTGTTTGAGTTTGAGTAGTCAATCGCTACATAATATTTTATTTTAATAAGTTTTATATGTGGAATTGATTGTATTCATTTCAAGTCATTGCACTTTACATTTAATATGCGATTGAGCTTATTGTAATTGTGATGTTATAATTGTATGAACCTTTTAGATTAGTTATGAAGATATGATTAAGTATGAAAAGGCATAGAAAACTACATCACAATGCTAAGAGAATGATAAACTCTATGATTAAAAAGAAAGATCAGTATCTTTTGCTGCCTAATAAATCTCATGATAACTTATTAACACCCTTCCAAAGTTTCTTCTCTCCTCCCAAAAAAAAAAAAAAGAAAATTTTATCTAATATGTACTTTTTTTTGTTTTAAAATTTAATTATTCTAATTTTTATACACAAGCTGAATTAAAAAAAATAATAATCTAAGAGTTGAGATTATAATACAGTAATTCAAAAAAAAGGTAATTAAGTTTTAAATTTTAATTTTTTTTTAGTAAGGATATTACTGAATTAGCTCACACATCAGTAGAGACAAATTTAAACCAAGTTTAAAATGTTAGAAACTAATTTTTAATTAAAAATCCAGGGATTTAGGTATAAAATATTTTGAAAAGATATAAGGTGAAAATTAATATACTAAAAAAAATTAACAGCCTTAACGATAATTTAATGCTTATTGAATGCATTAGCTACTTGCTGATCTACTAAATGCTATGATTTTCTCACCATATGGTAATTATATATAGAAGTTGTTATGCCTTGTAAAAAATACTAATAATTAGCATATAGATGTTATTATGCCTAGTTTCTCTCACTAATGAAGAAAAATTAATTTAATAATCAAAATGTTAAAAAATCATGAGTATAATCTTTTGCTTAATTTTAACAAATAAACAATGATCTTTGAGCATAACCTAAGTAAACAATTATTATTGGTAAAATTTAATTTTGACACTTTCATATTAGCAGGAATATATATGTAATAAAATGTATTTTATAAATACTTTTTTTTTCAAAAGATAAGACATAAGCTGGTTGCGTTTGTAATAAAAATATTATGCACATTATATATAGTGAGAGACTATTAAAATTAATTTAATATTTCTCATTTTTATGCTCAATTCAAATGGATTTATTTGTATTAAAATTTACAAATTTTAAAAAAAATTATTCTCAATAAATTTAAATTCAAAATTATGAAAGAAAAACACATATTTAAAAGCATCTCAATCTCACATTTATCTCAGGATGAATATAAGTTTGATTAATATAATCCATAATTAATAAACTCGTCCATGAGCAGACAAATGGATGTACGTTGCATTTTTGTCATTGAGATCTTTGCCTTAAATAAACTATCCACGCCAAGATGCTTGGAATTCACGACAACGTGGGACCCACCACTTCTCTTCTGTCTTTCTTTGTCAGCAATTAACAACTAACAATAAGCGTCGGGTTTCCTCGATACCAATTAACTATAGACATTAAAAAATAAAAATACAAATAAAAAGCTTTAAAAGATTTTCTTTGCATTAAAAAAGAAAATTTTCAGATATGGCGCATTGAATTGTCAGCTTCTTTTTTGTGGCGTTTACGTTAAGCTATGAAAATCTTAGACATTACAAAAGCACAAGCAAATATTAATTGGTGCATTGGTTTTCCTGTCGGTTCTCATTTTTTTTATCAAGCTGCAAAATTTTCCTGGAAAACCTCTGATAAGGTTTCACCCTCTCCAGAATTCAATTCCCAGATAAGTTTCTTGCCAAAGGAGAAAACTTCTCTTCTCCCCCCCCCCTTTTCTTGAAGCAATGTTTCTGAGCTGAACTAGGTGTCTTTTGCTATTCCCTAAATTGGGATTTGCTATTTCTTTTGGATGAGCATAGCAAATCCTGATCTGGGAGTTAGGTAAAAAAAAAAAAAAGGGTTACTGTATCATTTTTCTTTTCTGTTATATTTGATTTTTCTTGTTTTATTTTCTTGATTGGGATTTGAGGGAGAAACTTAGGTTTTTGAAATTGGCGTTAGATTGGAGGTTATATGTGAATTTGTTATATGGGTTTTGTTTTATAAGAGCTTGGTTTTTATGTGCCCATGTGTTTGATCTTGGACTGGCTTTTGAGTGTCTGTTGTGGAGTAAACTACTAAGAAACTCATCCTTTGAAGTTTTTCTTTTTCCATTTAATTGTCTCCATTTTGAAATTTTTATGAAATAGTGGTTTTTGGGTTACAGTTGTTTACCTTGTCTGAGAAGTTGGTCTATGTCATTGGTCATCAATTTCTGAATTGTGTGATTGGTTTAGATTTGAGGTTTTGGTGGGGGAAGAATTATTATAGTTAGTTTGATATTTGGTTGTAGTTAGTCTGATCAGGATTGTTCAGTTTTCGATGGAGAAGCAAAGTGTAAAGAATAAGAACAAGGGAATAGGGCAGTCAGGTGATGGTAATGTGAAGCAAAATAACGTTGGGAATAACAGCACCAAAGCTAATGATAAGGACACTGCAGTTTTCGTTTCCATGTCTCAAGAACTGAAGGAGGAAGGAAACAAGATGTTTCAAAAGAGGGACTATGAAGGAGCTGTGATAAAGTATGAAAAAGCCATCAAATTACTTCCTAAGAATCATATAGATGTATCCTATTTTAGGAGTAACATGGCTGCATGTTATATGCAGATGGGTCTGAGTGAATATCCTAGGGCGATCCATGAGTGTAATTTGGCGCTGGAGGTCACACCAAAATATAGTAAAGCACTGTTGAAGAGGGCAAGGTGTTATGAAGCTTTGAATCGACTGGATTTGGCTTTGAAAGATGTTAGTACGGTTTTGAAAATTGAGCCAAATAATGTCATGGCAATAGAGGTTTCAGACAGGGTGAAAAAAACACTCGAGCAGAAAGGGCTAAGGGTGAATGATACAGTAATTGAACTGTCTCCAGAATATGTTGAACCTCCTAGCTCTTCATCCATGGCAAAAGCATTGAAAGAGAAGAAGCAGAAGAAGAAAACTAAACAAAGTAAGGAGAAGAAGGTTGATGTCCCAATTGAGGAGAAACAGACTGAGGATAAGCTGGTTGTCGAGGAGGAAATTAGCAGTGGAAAGGAAGAACCTAAGAAGACCATAAAATTGATATTTGGGGAGGACATAAGATGGGCTCAGTTGCCTCTTAATTGCAATCTCCTTCAACTCAGGGAAGTTATATATGATCGATTTCCAGGCTCGGGAGCAGTTCTTATCAAATATAGGGATCAAGAAGGTGATTTAGTAACAATTACCACTGATGAAGAGCTGAAATGGGCTGAAGCATCCGCTGAATCCCAAGCCTCTATAAGGTTGTATTTAGTCAAAGTCAATGCTCAGCAGGATCTGTTGTTCAAGAAACTTAATGGTGAGGTGGAAGTGCACAAGGTGGATGAAGTAAAAAATTTTGCTGCAGAGAATGGGAACAAAGAAAAAGGCAAGGAAGCTGAAAATAGATCTTGTCATATTGATGAGTGGATAGTGGAGTTTGCGAAGCTGTTTAAGGACCATGTGGGATTTGATTCTGATGCATATCTGGGCCTTCATGAACTTGGCATTAAGGTATATTCTGAGGCTATGGAAGAGGCGCTTACAAGTGAAGAAGCACAAGACCTTTTTAACACAGCAGCAGGGAAGTTCCAAGAGATGGCAGCTTTGGCATTGTTCAACTGGGGAAATGTTCATATGTCTAGGGCAAGGAAGAGGGTTTACTTCACTGAAGATGCTTCAAAAGAATCAGTGCTTGAACAAATAAAAACTGCATACGATTGGGGACAAAAGGAATATGTAGAAGCAGGACAGAAATATGAAGCAGCATTGAGAATCAAACCTGATTTCTTTGAAGCTCTTCTAGCTCTAGGGATGCAGCAATTTGAGCAGGCAAAACTTTCTTGGTATTATGCAATTGGCAACAATGCTGACTTGGAATCATGGCCTTCTGAAGGAGTTGTACAACTTTATAATAGTTCTGAGGATAACATGGAAAAGGGCATGCAGATGTGGGAAGACTTGGAAGCGCAGCTCCAAAGTGAACTTTCTTCAATTAAAGTGAAATCTCAGTCAGAGAATAGGGCGTTGGATGGGCTCTTTAAAGATGTATTAGGAGAAGAAACTGGTGAACAGGTTAAGAACATGAGGTCCCAGATTAATCTCCTATGGGGTTCTATACTCTATGAGCGATCAATTATGGAATTCAAATTGGGCCTACCAGTCTGGCAAGAGAGTTTGGATGTTGCAGTTGAGAAGTTTGAGCTTGCTGGAGCTTCACCAACAGATAATGCTGTTATGATTAAGAACCATGTTTCAAATGGTAATGGACTGGATGGTAGCTTACGATAAACTAAGAAATTTTGCTTCAGAAATGAATCAGTTCTAAGATGCTAAGAAATATATCTACTGAATTTCTTTGATTGCAGGTGCAGGATTTAGAATTGATGAGATAGTACAGGCATGGAATGAGATGTATGAAGCCAAAAAGTATCAAAGTGGGGTTCCCTCCTTCCGGCTAGAACCATTACTTCGGAGACGAGTTTCAAAAATTTATCATGCTTTAGAGTTTTCATGAGTTGCATGCTTTGAAACTTTTATATCCTGCCTTCAAACTTCAACTAGATATGATGAAGTCTTGCATGCTAAGGTACATATATTAATATACTGAGACGAATCCTTCTTTCATGTTTAATCAAGCTAAAACATGACTAGATCAGTAGCTGACCTTTCCTTTTCTAAGATTGGTAAGAATTGTCTAAGGTGCATGGCAATGAAAATTATCAATGTAGAGGTTGTTATCACTGTGATGATGATGCTGCTATGCACTCGCTAGATCTGCTAGTATGAGTCTGCTAGTATGAGAACATTACTAGAATTGTTAACATGTTAAATGAAGTCTAATGGTGGAATTTGTCCACATTGCATTATATACATCAGTTTCCATATGAATTCATTTATAAGAAGAACTTCAAATTGGATAACAAATCAGGTATTGCATTAAGTGGACCATATAATGTATGTCTTAGAAGTGATGAGTAATGACCATACTTAGAAGTGATGAGTAATGAACATATGGAGACTACATGAGCGTCAAACTTGATATCTGAATGCACAAGATGTTTCTACTCTCCACCTAGGTTCATATTTGGAGTTGTAGAGTCTTTATTCTTCATTTCAGAGATACAGATTTGCTTGCATTTGTTTCACCATCTATGCTGTTGTGACTCCTCTATGGCTTATCATTTTTAGTACTCAAGACTATATCTTGGATTTCATAAACATGGAGGCAAATTTAGGTTGCCTGTTCAGGGTTTTTGTTATTTCTGCTAATTTTGTTTCTGTGCATTATTTTTACATATCTTTGCTTTTTTGTTCTTTCTTTTTATTATAATACACTTACTAAACTGTCTCATCAATTATTGGATGCATTTTGCTGTGCTTTTCTTGCACTATGTGACCCTAATTATTTGTTTTGCAGGTTCCTTGCAATGTACCTTCAGAATTCAGTTCCAGCTATGTACCAATAGAAACATAGAAGCAATATTTATTTTAAAAAAAAAAAAGTCCTCCATTTCTTTTACGGGGACAAGATGTAGTAGCAGGGATTTCCGTTTTTGTTAATTACTGTCTTCACTTGCATTCTCACTATCAACAGTCCACAGGTCAGGATATTGTGTATTGGTCATTCGTTTTGTCAAGTGGCAATAATGCATATACTTTGTCATTTTAGCTTGTAATTCTGAGTTGACTGCAACCTTTGTACTAGGTAGTCATGTTTAATTAGTGTTTTAGGAAACAAATGTTATTGACTTGTTTTTCCATAATGAAAGGTACTCTTAGTTGCTACTTTGCATTAATTTTAACCACTCTAAGGGAGACATCCTGTTTTAGTTGATGATTGTCATATTAGCATTTTTTTACATGAAATTAGAAAGGATTGCTCTGGTCCTTGGAGATGTAGTAGTCAGCGAAATGGATGACTGAAAGACTCCATTTTGCCAGTAGAATATTTGCATGGTCTATCTATGACATCAAAATCTTAAAACAATGATTTATATATCAACTATTTTGTTGCTTCATTGAGTTACCAATTCAACACGTTGTGGACTAACACAGCCAGGACTTCACCCAGATGGTTCAAACATGTAAAAGGCTAACTAAGAGCATTCAATATGGAAATGGCTGATAAAAAGGACCGATGACATTGTGAAAGCAAAGAGTGGTGACTGAAAAATCCTGAAAATGTTGAGATCTCAGAAATATTATTTCAACAGAACCAGAAAATGTCTTCACATGAAACCCGATGACATTACATATAAAATAATGCAAAACTAATTCTTAATATATATTTACATGTATGTTTCTGGCATGTTTAATCAAATCACTAGCATGGTTCTGACATCCTTCAAATGAGATTCATTACAAGGGTAGGTTGTAACCAAACATGAGCAGCTATGTACAGTACATTCATCAGCAAGCCAGATCTACATATAACATTGACTTTCTTCACATATATCATGCCCCTGTGCCCAACCTCTTTGTTCCTTTGCAACATAAATTTATCAAACTGTACATGAAACTATACAAGGTTTGATGGCCGGCTATTTACGGGAAGCCTTATGACAGCGATCTCACTATTCCGGCCAAAACCTTATCAAACTAGGGAGAGCAGTTAACTGAAGCTTTTTAATTTCTGTAGTAGTCACCTTGCAATTCAGGTAGTGCAATCCCTCGTTGGTTATGAGAGAATTTGAAACATTCAATGGCACGAGTTCTGTCAATCGTGCATTTACATTGGAATAGCAGGGCACCAGTCAATTTAGATCCCAGTTAATTCTACCTGACTATAGGGTTCTTAATTGCCCATCAAAGACGGACAGCTAGATTCATGGGCTGATTGGGCAACTAACATTGCAAGTACTGGGAACATTAAACAAGCCCTTGAATATAACCCTACCCTGCATTGGTCCTCAAGAAACTAAATAAATATGGCAAAACCCATCATCTCAAGCAGTGCAGGCTGGCTCTGAACAATCAATTACAGACTCATTATAGCTCTATATACTGAGCAAAATTTTAACAAGGAAACGATCTTGCAGCTTATTTAACACATGTCCTGGAACAAACCATTTTTTTGGCCGCATATATATTAAGAGAAAATGCCAATGTTCAAGGTCCAAGCATTAAGGTGTCACTAGCAGCACTGTGCATGAGTTGAAATGTGATAGTCATAAAATTGCAATTCAGCGCGACTGACAAAGTGGAACTTTTGAGTAAGAAACACTAACAATTTGTTTGAGAATGGATGAAAAGTGGGGGGATACAAGAAAGAGTAGGAGTTTGCCCTTACTTGGGAAGCTGGTGAAAGTGAGGAGCGGGAAAACATGATTAATGGTCACCTCGATTTGAGGTCAAAGTGAAGTGTAAGTGAATTTTAACCTCCTTGCTTTCTTTCTATACAGTTCTTTTCTTTACACCCCCGAAAACCATACACATTTATCCACCATCAGCTGCTACCAGAAATCAACTCTGAAGTTTTGTCTGTCCGGCTGCTCTTTTGCGACAGATGCAACACTCTTGAAGGTGGGCTGCATCTTTAATATTCTTCACCTCAGCATCAGTTAGTCCTCCACAACACAAATTTCAAGGAACTGGAGATTCTTAAAGTCTGCTTGATATGAAAACATTTGGGAGTATGTCATTTAGTGACAAGAAAATTTGTACCTCAATCATCATAAGGTAGACAGGTAGTATTGCTTTAAACAAAGGAATAAAGAGAAGCGAATCGAACAAGCGGGCCAGATCTGAGTTAATACTATTCTAGAGCCATTATTGGTAAGGGATATATATGTTTTGTACGGGCTGTACTCGCGTTCCATTAATGCATAGGTATTATAGATTTGCATCCATTATTAGTTCTAAAATTTCAGGTTAACATAAGGCAATAAAGAAAAAAAAAATCTACCTCAGTATTTAAGTGAGAAATCTTTATATGGGTTAAAATTTTGGCAGAAATTAGCTGAAGGGAACAAACAGACCAAGATCTTTTCCCAAAGAGCACGAAGATTTTGTTCCTCTTATGAACTGGATGAGATACCCGGGCTGTTCTGGCCAAATAATATAATTAGAAAAATTCGTGCAATGGTAGCATGTTGTCTTACAATGCAAACAATTTGTTCCAGATTCTGAAATGCGAGCCCCAAAAAGATGTAGATGTATCAATTCTGAGTAAATTAAGCTTATCAGGCTTTGCAAATTACTTATTGGTGACATTTCAAGTCGCGAGAGTAGTGAAAGTGCCAGCGAGTCTAAACAGACTCTAATTCAACTCCTATTGAGGAATATAATGGACTCTGAAGAAGAAATTCTCGAATATAATTCTAATGAAGATTTACTAGATAAACCCATTCAAGAATATTTGATCATAGAATCGGAATGAGATCCAAAAATTTAATCTTTTAAGAAAGTCATAATGAAAGAGGGTATATACCTTGATGATGAAAATCACGGAGATGTTTTAGAAGCTGCTGATAAAGATCACAAGGAATTAATCAGATGCATATAGGGAGAATCAATTTCTGAGGTCTCTAGGACCTGCTACTTTTCAAAAGACATTCAAAGTCTTAATCTTTCAGAAGATGGATTTGCAATTTGTGCATGCCCTAAAGGAGGTATCTTAAAAAAATAATCACCAGCAAATCTAATATTTTGCAGGTGAAGTTGTCAAATACATTGCCAGTCGGGTGAAGAAGAATTTCTCTAATAAGTTTCATATAGAAGGAATTTTCTTATAAATATGATCAGACTACTTTCTCCTAACTTAGCTTACTTGGTCTAAAAGAAGATATAGTTGACTCAATGCACCACTTCTCTCTAAGATTCTTCTGTGTTATATCTTTGTATTCTTTAGCAATCATACGGGCAGCCAAGTCTACAAATTAAATCAGACATCACAAAAGAAAGTCTCACGTCTACCAAGATTGGCCTAACGAGGATTCTTAAAAAGTTATTTCTCTAAAATTGTACAAGTAGCTTTGGAATTTCTAAAAATGTACCTAATCTTGTTACATTCCAGATTACTTGTACAGTTATATAACATTAAGAGGATGATAAGGTTGAATATCATTATCAAATATAAGACATTCATCCCATTCCATCAAGACAGCTTATGGAACCAAAGAAAATAGATAAATAAGCTATAAATGACAGATGGAGAATATATGAAGAGTCAAAACTAATATGTAAAATCCTTCGTATAGATTTCCTGAAGCCTGTTCTGCAGAATATTGCGTATGATAAAAATTATCATTCCCAAAAATAGTGGAATATTCATAGGCATCTGCTCCAAGATATTGTAGATGCAAAACTTGAAATGTTTGCAAAGGAGTGCAAAGAAGCAAGGAAATTATTTCATATATATATATATATATATATTCTCTCAAAAATACTTTTAAATTTCTTATAAATTTTTTATAGATGCCTTAATTAAAGTTCTCCCTCTAATACAAAATCAAACCAATATCCAAACGCCGAAGAAATTCAACATAAAAAACACGCACCCACAAAAGAACAATTCTAGCAAAAAATAATTTCTCCCCAGAAACACGGAAGGGGCGATGCTGTACACTGACAAGGTTGTTGCCCACTGCTGTACATGCATTTTTTTTTTTTTGGAACAATGGTGGCCCTGTTCATTTGTTTTTTCTCAGTACTTCTGGTCGGCTACTGCACCAATCCGACGACACCACCCTCGCTTTGGATCGGTGTTGCTCGAAAACTCCAGATGAAAAGTACTTCATGACACTAAATAACATGGAAAACAAAATATAATGGTGAGTAATCCTACAAATCAAAAGTCTGTACATCAACAGGAGATTTAAACTCCCAACCATGGCTATGCTTCATCAAAGCACTACAATTCTTGAAAAAATTCATTTCTGTCCCAAACAAAATTTCTAATACATAATAAAAAGCCATAAAACTCAAATCCAGCAAAGGCAGCTAAAGCTTAATCTTCATGTTGATATATATATATATATATATATATATATACCATATTATCAAAAGTTTTACTTTTTAAGGGCTTGCATGAGAATGAGGTAAACCTTATTTATGTGTTTTTTTAAAATATAAATGATATTAAAACTTTATATTCCTTTAATTTTCAATATTTATTTTTTTAATTTCAAATTGAAATTAAAGATGAAAGGGAACTATTTTAAGTAATTAAGTTTCTTTTCATACTTTTTATTTTATTTTATTTCATACATTTTCACCTAAAAAAACTCTAATGTAAGCTGTAAAAAAAAAAAAGAAAGAAATTTCATTTCTACAAATGTGTCAATTACCTTTGATTTAGATCCATATATTATTCAACTTGAAAGTACAATCAAATGAGGCCACTTGTTGCTGTCCATCAATAAAACCAGAGTTCATTTCCACATAATAAAACCCATTCTTCCACAACACCACACTCGCACAAGACGATCTCAACTACAAGCGATGATGAAATGGCGCAGTATAACTTGATGAGTCGTGCTAGAGAGGAGCAAGTCAGGTTTGAGGACGTCGATTGCGAATCCATATTTCATTACAAAGCCAAGAGCGTAGTGGTTATGGATATGGCTTCTTCCATAGTTAATCTATGCAGCAATTTAGGATCTGTCAACACAACTCATTGCAAATCGACGTTTTGTTGTTGTTGTGGGGGTGGTGATTGGATCGGTTCGGTTGGGGGACGAACGGGAACGCTGGTGAGGGAACACTGGCTTTTTGTTGAGAACCGGCATTTGTGACATTTCATGTCATGTTGACCGAAAATTCATCTAATTAGTAGTAAGGGAAAAGTGTAAATTTTTTTCAGACAAATATAAAATTTTATTGTGTAAGTGTAAAATTTTTTTAGACAAATATAAAATTTTATTGTGTGATTTTTCTAGTTGCCAAATATAATTCAGTGATTTTTTTATTAGTAAAATTATATTTATAATATGACATCGTTTGTAAAATGGTATCAAACTTTTAATTTCGTTATTTTTCATATGATCTGATACCAGATTTTGTATATAATTTTAAAATTTATTTTTTTTTTTACTTTCTATATATATTTGAATAAATTTCATTTCTATAAAATTTGTTCAAATATATATATAGAAAATAAATAAAAATGAACAAATATTGTATTTAGTATGAGAAAATTATATATCCAAAATTTAGATATATAATTAATTGAAATTGATGTTGTTAGGCTTGTCACAATGGTTGATTAAGGTAATTAGGGTTGAGCTAGCGGGATTGGCTCGGGTGGTTCTAGTTGAGTGTCTGCAAGATAATAGAAGTGAGAGGATATTCGACTAATTGTTAGAAACTCATTTTAATACTTAAGTCAGTAATATGTTGAGAGAGAGAGAGAATGAGTGAATGTAATATTTGAAAGATACATGAGGATGCTCTTTATATAGTGGCTAGAGATATTTGCTTCCTTATTGGATTAGGACTCTCATTCTTTCAGTTTAATGAATGTTTCCTGATATGAGTTATCCTCTTTGATAAGGGATATTTTCTTGATAAAAGATAACATTATTATTTAGGATGAGATGTGAGCCGATCTTACTTAATCAGGCTGAACTACGCTGGCTTGTGGTATTGTAGGCTATCGGGCCAAGTTGCGCTAGTTTGGAAGTTAACTTGTGATTTTTGTGTAGTTGGGCTTGACCCATATTTACCTTAATAATACCATATGTCCCCACATTTTGTTCGAGTCTGTTGACGTCTCGGTGTAGTGGTAGTGTTATGTTTGAGCGAAGGATACCGAGCTGAGATATGAGGTTGGGGCGGCTATTTGAGTCACTAATTAGTTGAGAGGGAATTTTTGAAATTTAGAATTTAAAATTTCTATCAACTTTTGGGACACGTGTAATGTCTGTAATGTGCCTCAGTTTTGCATGATTGGGTCGTTTGATGAGACTGACGGGTTGTTTAGCCTTGACCCCTCGTCTCCTCTATAAATGGGTAGCTCTTTTAGCATATATTCACCTTCTGCAACCAGAGTTTTCGAATTTTTTTCATTTTTTTTAGAATTTCTCGCATTTGGTGATTTTCTTCATACTTTAAGAGGTGAGCTCTTCATTTTTAGCAGTGTGTTCTTCTATCTTCTTTTTGTCATTTATTCCTTGTGTGAGTGTAAATCATAAGTAATGGACCCAAAGGTTCTTGAGATCGTCGTTCCTTTGTCCTCTATTTCGGTTGGCAAAACTTCTACTGCCACTGATGTGGAAGACTTAATGGAGACTGTAAAGGAATTTAAGCTAGCAAAAGAGGAATGGGTGGTAGAAGAGGAGGAGGGCGAATTAGATGAAGATAACGATGTGGTAGTGAGAGAGAGCCAAAAAAACAAACGAGGAAGTTCGACTCAGTAGGCCTAATACCAAGTTAACAGTTATGGAGGATCAGCCCGATGGAGTGGGATGTCAACTCGAAGCTTAGCGAAAATCTATCTTAGATACAACATCCCGTAGGAGTACGAGCTGATTATACCCAGGCTAGAGTTAAGGGTTCTTCTAAGCTTAGGCCTAGGCAATGTATACTATACAAGGAAGATTTGAAGGTAGGGTTAAGGCTGCCCATGCCTGATTTTATCCAAGAAGTACTGAGGTCCTATAATATTCCAATTGCCCAAGTTGCTTCAAATGGGGTTAGGATGTTGGTGGGCTTGTAGCTTTTAGCCCAAGAGAAAGGAATTCTAGTGTCAGCTGGTCTAGCAAGATGTATTTTTGTAGTGAAGGACTGAGTTAGGGAGGATCACTAACATGTGTCCTCCAGGATCGACATGGGGATGTTCACTCACTATCCCTCGTCCATAACAGGTTGGAAGCATAAATTCTTTATTATTACATGTAAAAATGAGATAAGGTTTCCTACGTGATGGGATAGTTAGGAGTATGAAATGATTTCGACTGAGCAAAAGTAAGAGCACACTAAACATCTTCGGGCTTTGATTACGAATCTCGTGGATTTGACCGAGTTGATAGACAAGAGTCTCCTTATCCAAACTGGTATGCATTGTTCATTAGCATAATAAAATATTTGCATACTAATGGATATTAATGTTTCCTTATTTTACAAAGATGGATATGAAGGTGTTGGAAGCAGAAATGACAAGAAGAAAGCTGCTCAAGCTACGTATGGGGGCGTTAAACAACCCAAGAGCCAATTGAAGTTTGTTGGTAACAAGAACCGTTCTTCAATCAAAGCATCCATTTCTGAGCCACAGCTTGAACCTGAAGCTAGGGATATTCCTGACTTTGTTTCCCCTCCGAAACAATTAAGGTGCCAAATGAGCGAACTTCTGCCCAGCTACCACTATCCAAGAAGAGTAGAGTCTGAATCAAATGAAGAGCTTTTCATGCTTTCGAGGAATATGAACTAGTGCCCTGATCTGTATGGATTTTTAAAGAATAAGTATGACTCTTATTCCGTAAGCAACAAATTAGTTAGCAAAATGCTTGAGAGGATCTGCCTCTTGCTCAACTATGAGAAAGCTAGTTGCTCACGCGCAGATGCTTAATCGTAAGGTATTGTAAATAATATGTAATTTAAAATGTTTTAAGTATTTGTGAAGTTACAAAGGTTATTATGTTATTTTCTCAGGCAGCGACGAATGAGGCAGCTATGGCTGCTCGGTTGAAAAATGCAGAAAAGGAGATGAAGGGTTTTACTAAGCTGGAAATGCTTTTAACTCAGTCTCGTGATTCTTATGATGCCTTAGCTAAAAAGCACTAGGACACATTACAACAAGTTATTGCCTCCGCTAACTTGCTTAGTAAGGCCTAGGAAAAGCTAAATATTACTGAAGCTCGGGTGGCAGAGCTATCTGGCCTTAAAAAAGAACTAAAAAATAAATAGTTTGAGCTAGAAGAGATGAAGAAAGAAAATGTTGAGCTATGTCAAGATGCAAAAGGTTGGTAAGAGAAAGAGGCTCTAGCTCGGTCGTCAACCATTAGAGAAATGTCCTCTATTTATTTTTCTTATAATGCAAAAATCATATGTCCCTTGGCAAAAGCTAATCTAGACTTAGATTTTGATTACGTGGGTGATATTTTGTCAAGGGAGTATGATGAAGAGGATGAAGAGGTGACTAAGGAGTAGGTAATCTAGGCTTATATGTAATTTAAGGGCCTCCTGATTATAAATATTTTGAAGTTAGTAAAGGATTTTTTATTTTACATTCTTTATTGCTTTTCTTCATATAGTGCCTTTGTTACCAGTTTTACTCCTTAACTGTATATAATATTGTATGGGATGAATTTAGTTTGCTTTAACCACTATTCGAGTTAGATTAGTAGATCTTTATATGATTGCTTGCTGAGGTAGATTGGTTCGGTCATATATTTATTTGACTAGCCTAATATATAATAAAACTTTGATGGATGTATGAGGTAGATTAGCTCAGTGCGTGATAAAACTTGATGAGTGTATAAGTTAGTTTTGCTTTGTACATAATAAACTCGATGAATGCATGAGGTAGATTAGCTCAGTGTGTGATTAATGTGTGAGTTAAATTAGCTCGGTACATAATAAACTCGATGAATACACACATAATAAACTCCATGAATGCATGAGGTAGATTAGCTCAGTATGTGATTAATGTGTGAGTTAAATTAGTTCAATACATAATAAACTCGATGAATGCATAAGGTATATTAGCTTAATGCGTGATTAATGTACGAGTTAGATTAGCTCAATACATAATAAACTTAATGAATGCCCGAGGTAGATTAGCTTGGTGCGTTGAGGTGTGTGAAAAAATATAAAAGGACATTCTCACAAGACAAGGATTTTTACGTGGTTCAGCAATTTGCCTACGTTCATAGGCAGTTTTATTTTTATTGAGAAAAGACAAGTATTTTACAGAAGATAGGCAACGAGGGTTGCTTATATAAAGTATTTCTTCAATGCTTCCATGTTCCTTATACGAGGTACAAAATTTCCTTCCATAGTTTCTAGTCTGTACGTTTTAGAGCCTATTACTTTGGCTACTTTATATGGACCTTCCTAGTCAACATTGAGATTGTTTACCTCGAATTCTCCCTAAGCTTTGTTTATTCTTCGGGGCACTAGATCACCTTCTTTCAGGGTTTAATTTTTTACCCTTTACTTGTGGAACCGAACCACTCTTTGTTGATATGCTGTAACATGAATGACTGCTTCTTCTCATTTTTTTTAGAAGGTCTAAACTGAGGCGAAGCTCTTCGTTGTTTTATTTGAGACTATGATGAAAGGCTATGTATGAAGAAGGCCAATTCCACAAGAATTACTGCCTCAGTTCCATAAATTAGAGAAAAAGGGATTTGGTTCATTATTGTTCTTGGTGTCATCTTGAAGGCCTAAAGAATGAGGATGAGCTAATCTACCCAAGTTCCTCTTATGTTATCTAGTCTTTTCTTGATTCTCTGTAATCTATTGGTTACCTTGGTCAAGCCATTAGTTTGTGGATGAGCTATCGATGTGAATCGAAGGTTGATGGTTAGATCAACACAGTAGGAGTGAAACTATTCTCAGTCAAACTATTTTTCATTATCTATGATCAGTACTAATGGAATACTGAACTGATATACCACGTTCTTTTTGAAAAAGTTAAGAACTTTTACTGAGGTGATAGTAGCTAGTACTTCAGCTTGGGCCATTTTGAGTAGTGATCTATAACTACTACATTGAACTTTTTTTGGCCAGGTGGATATGGGAAAGGTCCTAAGATGTCGATTCTCTACTGGGAAAAAGGTCATGTCGAGAAGATGGATTATTGTTTTGCTACTAGCTAATGAGGGACGAACGCATGTTTTTGGCATACATCACATTTTTTCACGAGTTGCTTAGCATCTTTAAACATTGTGGGCCAAAAATAACAGGCTAAGATTGCTTTTCAAGCTAAGGTACTAGCTGCTTTATGAGCTTTACAAATTCCTTCATGAATTTCTTTAAATACATAGTTCCTGTCTTCCTTAGAGATGCACCTAAGTCAGCGCTGACTATAGAATCATTTATATATAACTTTATCATTCTTAGAGTAATTAGTGGCTTTAAAGATAATGGCTTGGGCATCTTTTGGCTCAGATGGAAGTTGCCCATACTTTAAGTACCTGATGAGTGGGTTGATCCAGTTGTCCTTTTCGGCTATGACGACTATGTTCAACAACTATAAAATGTTGGGTTGGAGCCTTTCTTCCATTAAAATTTCTTTAGATAGTGTAACTTGAGGAGAGACCGCGAGCTTAGCTAGTGAATCTGCCTCTTTGTTATTCTCCCAAAGGATTTATTCTAGCTCCTAACTTCCTCCTCTCACTTCTATATTTTTCAGAAGGTGTTTTGCGTGCTTAGTGTACTTGAGCATAGTGGGATTTGATAACGTACAGTCTTAGGATCTATTGGACCACAAATCGCGAGTAATTGTATATGATGAGGTGTTCTACTCAAACCTCTAGCATGATTGTACTCCAATGATTAGTGCTTCGTATTCTGTCACATTATTGATGGCTTGAATCTTTAGCCTAACAACGTATTTGATAGTGACTCTGTTCGGTCATTGTAAGATTATCTCAGCCTTGCCCTTTCGATACTCGAGGCTCCATCCACGTATAGTTTTCATTCTTTTTTTTACATGGTCTAGTCAAACTTTAGTTCCTCATTTATTAGCTCATCTATAAAATCTACTAAGACTTGGGCCTTTATTACTTGCCTTGGTTCAAATCTGATATCAAATTCATGAAGTCGGACCACCCATTCTGCTACTCTTCTAGAAGTTTCTGCCTTTTGTAATATTTTTCTTAATGGTTGATTTATGCGAATCGTTACAGTGTGGGCTTGGAAGTAATGCCTCAACTTCATAGCTAAGCTAACTAGTGCATAAGCCAACTTCTCTAGTATGTGGTAATTTTTCAGCTCTTTTTAGGACTTTACTAGCATAATAGATTGGCTTTTGCTCTCATCATTCTTCCTAAATTAGGACCAAGGCAATTATGTCTTTGGTTGTTGCTAGATACATGAAAAGTAATTCAGCCTGCGAAGGGCGACTGAGCAATAGAGGCGAGTTGAGGAATGTTTCTAGTTCTTTAAAGACTTTTTGGCACTCATCATCCCACCTGAATTTTTTAGGGTCTCTTAATGTTTTATAAAAAGGCAAGCAATGGCGAGCTGATGAAGAGATGAATCTTTCTAAGGCTATGATGTAACATCCCTATCCACATTCATTGACATTATCACATGAACATATTCATTGCATAAATGATATGAACTCCCACATGAACATATGCATTAGATAAATGATCATTTAGTCATGCGATTTGTAGAAGCATGACAATGATATTTGGGACACTTGAACATATATGTAGTGTTTGTATAGGTACATGGAAAATTATCTTATGTTATGTGCATATTATAACATCATAAATAATGGTGTTATAGAACTTATTTAAGATTTTAAGGAGCATATAGGGATTGAGAGATGGATGGAGGTGCTTAAGGAGTGAAGAAGAAGGACTAAAAGAGAAAAATTGAACTTCCAACCAATAGAAATGAAGCACCATGATTTTATATTATTATAATAAGCTTATATCTGCTAATTAGGGTAAGATTTTTAGGAAAAAAATGTGGGATATACCAGAAACAAAGAGAGAGCAAAGGAAGAAGAAAGAAAGGAAGAAGAAGAAGAAGAAGAAGAGAGGGAGAAGAGTGAGCTGCCTAAGGTTTTCTAATTTTGGGATAATAGGTAAGTTAATTTATCTTCAACTGAAATTAACCTCTCATGACATGTTAATCATGCATGGTTAGTGAGAATTATAGAGAAATTGAGGTAGAGCTCTTGGATGGAAGTTAAATCCAAGAGAACAAAAGTTGTT
>CATIWR010097386.1:0-12108 GCA_949677035.1 Omphalea diandra | reverse complement strand
CACAAACAGCTCTAGTTCTCTTAGATTCAACTTCCATCCAAGAGCTCTACCTCATTTACTCCATAATTCTCACTAACCATGCATGATTAACATGTCATGAGAGGTTAATTTCAGGTGAGAAGAAGATAAATTAACTTACCTATTATCCCAAAATTAGAAAACCTTAGGCAGCTCACTTTTCTCCCTCTCTTCTTCTTGTTCTTCTTTCTTTCTTCCTTAGCTCTCTCTCTCACTCTCTTTCTGCCATACCTCCCGAATTACCCCTCATTTCTGACCCTAATTGTCAGATATAAACTTATTATAACAATATAAAGTCACGGTGCTTCATTTCCATTGGTTGGAAGTTCACTTTTTCTCTTTTAGTCCGTCTTCTTCACTCCTTAAGCACCTTCATCCATCTCTCAATCCCTAAATGCTCCTTATACTCTTAAATAAGCTCTATAACACCATTATTTATAATGCTATAATATGCACACAACATAAGACAATTTGTCATGCAACTATACAAACACTACATATATGTTCAAGTGTCCCAATTGTAACGGTGCAAGTGTCATTGTCATGCTTCTACAAATCACATGACTAAATGATCATTTATCTAATGCATATGTTCATATGGGATTTCATATCATTTATTCAATGAATATGTTCATGTGATAATGCCAATGGATGTGGATAAAGATGTTACATATAGTGATCGTGACTTATGTGTAATTAACTAGTCATCTCTTAGCCAGTGCAACCCCCTTATTAAATGCATTTTTAGCCATTTTCATTCATTTGTACACCTCTGTTCTTGCCTTATTAAGCCTTTAAACAGTTCTCTCTTTCACTTTTTACCTTCCCCTTCTCTTACTCTCTTAAATTTCTTACCTTTGATCTCTTTTGCTTTAAAATCTTAAACTGAAATCTCATCCCTCACAATCATCGTCTTACTATGGCACCAAGGAAGACCACAAAAGGTGACAAAGCCAAAGGAATTACCAAGCTTCTTCTCCCTATAAGCAAGCCCTTCCTTTCCATCTCATGAAAGGAATTACCAAGGATGAGAAAACTAGGTTTGAAGCCAACAAGAAGAAGATCATCCAACCTAATAAAATCCCTTTTTAATTTTCTTATCCAAACACTCAAACTCAATGGTGAGATTAAAGCTTTCCTCCCCAACTGAGGTTGGGTGGAGTTCATCTTTCGAGATGAACTCAATTATAAAGAAGTTGTTCATGAATTCATGTGCACTATGGAGATAAGTAAGATGGCAACATTAAAAGTTGGTATTTATGGCTTGGTCTTAGATTTTTTCATGAGGAATACTACATAACTTATGAGCAAACATGCTTTTTATTCAATTTCCAAACTGATAACCATATCCTTTTTAGTATTTCCCCTTTTAGCCTTGATTTTTTGATTTTTCGAGCCAAATTTCCATTGAGAACTGGCATCACCCTAACAAATCAGTAGCCAAAAACGTAAAATCCCTTTTTGTTAGCTTTTCAATAGAATGATAACCTTTTCCATCAATGCATATGGAAATGAGAAATTCATCCAAAAAGAATTATTATTTTTCTAATACTTCATTGTAAATAAACTAATCCAAATCGATCACTATTTTATGGACAAATTAGCCCGTATGAGTCCATCCAAAAAAAGCCAATTCCTCCTTCTCTACCATATAACTACTATATATCATTTTGTGGGAGCCAATTCCTCCCTTATTTCCTTGATCTCATATACTTCATTAATGCAAAAGCCATCAAACCATATACTTAGGCTTGCAATCCTATCTCATACTTTCTAGTCTTATACTTAGGCCTATAATCCTTTTTTGTTTGTGTTCTTTTTCATTTATTGTGTTTAGCCTAAGTATGTGATCAAACATCATTTGTTTGACTTGTATTCTATATTTGTTTTAATATAATCCATGTTTGGAGTTTGTTCCCTCTATTGTTCCTCAATGCTATTTTTGTTTGCATAACATTATACTTCTTATAATTATAAGTATCCTCTCTTTTTTATCTTGACAAAGGGGAAGAGTGAACTTTTATGTTATTAATTAAGGGGGAGTGTGAATTGAGGGGGACCATTTTCAAGTGTTTAATTGCATTTCAACTAGTTTAAATTGTTAAACATTATTAACCATCTCAACTTCACACTTATGCATTCTTTATCCTTGCAAAATCAATCTAAGTTGTCAAAATAAAAAAAGGGAGAGATTGTTGGACTAGATTGGTCAAACCTAAGTCAAAACTCTCTTATTGATCTTGACAATGTAGATTGATATGTTCTAACATCAATTTCAAGTATTGATTTTGCAAATTTTTAGATAGGTTTTTTGCATTGGAAGTTGAATGAAAGTCTAAGTCTTAAAGATTGCAAATGGCATCCTAATTCGCAGTCACAAATTAGGATATCATGATCGTTATCTTGCAAAAGATTAAACTAAGTTGAAACAAATAGATTTGATGTCTATATAACATTGACCATCGTGACCGCAAATGTTACATTTGCTTGGAGGGAATCAAGTCTTTAACCAAACTATGCCAAGTGTCCCAAAGAATCATTAGAAGATAAAAAATTCATGAGGGCACAATGTTAGTTGAGACCCCAAATTATTGAAGCAACATTTCCATAATAGACAGAAGATTTCTTGGTGACAGTTGCATCCAAAGGAAGTAAAATAGTGATCGCGAATTTTATTTTGGCTCAAAGGACATAACAACTATTTTTCTTGGAGACCTAATGGATGTGTACCACATGGACTAGCCGTTAGATATAAATGAGATTCTCTATTATGAATCAAGCAAATTTAGTGTAATATGAGAAATCACGATCGCAAATACCTAGTCAAGACTGCGAACACTATCTGAAAAGCATTTAATGCAAAATATGCATATCATACATTAGTGATTAAGACATGGTTTTTTATGTAACATCTCTTTGGTGATTGATGCCTATAAATACTCCACTAAATGGACTTTAATGCAAGAGAATAATATTCAATATAGCAAAACTCTCATAATTTTGTTTCTCAACATTTGTACATTCAATTTCTTACTTGTAAGTTATTGTTTAGTGTGAGCATTATACACCACTGAATTTAGGTATGAGAATTAGCCATTATTGTAAAACTTTTTAAGTGTGAGCCTAGGAAAACACTTGTAAATTTGTGTGTGAGCCTTAAAACACAAAGTGTAAAGTTGTGTGTGAGCCTTGAAGCACAAAGTGTAAAAGTTTGGTAGGAGCTTGAGAAACACCATTTAATGATAGTAAAATACCCAATTGGAAGAATTGGGGAGTGGATGTAAGGTTGGTTTATACCCAAACCACTATAAAATCTTATATCTCCAACTCTTCTTCTAATTTTACTATTTCCTTCACAGAAAAATTTCCCTCCAAAATTTTAAATTTTCCACTAATTAAACACCCCTTCTTAGTGCTCAAGGGCCAACAAGTGGTATTAGAACCTTAAGTGGTGTGAAAATATCGATGGCACAAGAAGGAATTTATACTCGTCTTAAGCCCTACTTTAATGAAATTAACTATACTCATTAGAATTATAAAATGGAGATATATTTGGATAGTGGTGTGGTGGATCTATGAGACATAATAGTGAAAGAATGAAGTCGTGGTTAATAGTAGTGAAGAATTAATCCCAAGGGAAGAATGAGTTGAAGCACACGGAGGATCAAATGGGAAGAATAAGTGGGTAATGACCATTCTTTTTAGCTTCTTATCAAGAAAAGGGTTGGAAGAGCATAACATTGCCTTACTGCCTATAGGATTTAGAACACATTGGAGAACAATCATAAAGGCACTACATTGGTGAAATCAACCAAGCTAGAAATCTATATGATAGATTAGGAACTCTTCATGATGAAGGATAACAAAAAGATCAATAACATGATGAATAGACTCCTATATATTATCACCAATATGAAGAAATTTTAAAGAATTCTCACCAATCATAAGGTGAACACCAAATTCTCAAATCTTTTCCTCTTGAGAAATTTACTAATAGAGTTTGCAGTATTTAAGAATCTAATGCATAAATTGGAAAGGTGCAAACTGATGTCGTCATTGGCAAGCTTCTCACTCATGAGCTAGCCTTGAAAAAGAATGAAAAAATGAAAAAATTGAGAGGGCAAAAAGATAAAAATGAAAAGATTGAAAAAAAGACATTTGCTCTTGAATCCTTAACCAAAGATAAGGAGGTTGAAGCTATAATAAGTGATAGTGATGAAAGTGAAAAGGAGGATGAAGAGCTAGCCATACTTTCAAGAAGGACCAAGGTGCTCATAAGGAGAAGGAAGGAGAGAAGGAACTTCAAAAAGACATCTATTAACATCAAAGAAAAGAAAAATGAAGTGATCTGCTATGAATGTGGAAAGTAATGTCACATTAAATATGATTGTCCCAAGCTCAGGAAGAAGAAGAAAAGGGATAAAGAGAACAAAAAAAGCTTTAAAGCCACATGGGATGATAGCTCTAGTGAGGAAGATGAAGATGAAGAAGTGGTCAACCTCTACTTCATGGCTCAAGAAGACTCCCCAATGAGCTAAGTACTTCTCTATACTCTTGTGATGATTATGATGTATTTGATGATATGGATGATGAGCTTCATGAAGCTCTTACCTTGAGATGTGATAAATATAAATCATAAATGAAAACTTACTAGAAAAAAATATTCAAAACTAGAGAGTGAATTTAAATCCTTAAATGATATTTTAAGTGAGGTGAGGACTTCTAATGAAGAACTAAAAAAAACCTTTAGAGAATCTTTCTAAGTCTTCATCCTCTTTTAACTCCTTAAGAAAGGAAAATGATTCTTTAAATGGTGAAGTTATTGAACTTAGAAACTCTATCTCAAAATTTCACAAAGGGAATGAAACATTGGATACACATATTGTATTGCAAAGACCTCCTTTAGTGTGACATGGTTTAGGCTTCAATGGAGCTTTTTCATCTACCTCTTCTCTCACTACATTCATTAGAGCATCAACACCTTAAACTTCAAGTTTTAAGATCATTAGTAAGAAAGGTGCTTCTAGCACTAAACCACCTATGCCTAAGGGCAAAAGAAAGGCTCCTTAAGGCTCAAAGAGCAAATTATGCTTACATTTATTCTAAGAAGCATACTTAACCACACACACACATAGAAAATTCTCTTATACTCCTCATCACTCATGTACTTTCATACGCTCTCACCACTAAAGTATGAGAAGGCCTCCTACTCATACCGAAGTTATGCCTAGAAGAAAGACTCATAAGTCTAGACTTTAATGTCATTTTTACATGAAGTATGGTCACATAAATATATTTTGCTACATTAAGAAGGCATACCTCAAATTAAAGGACTCTTAAACCTAACCCTAAAGGACCCTTAAACCTAACCCTAAAGGACCTAAGAATGCTTGGGTACTTAAACAATGGTAATTTGTTTTTGTTTTGTAAAAATGTTTGTAAGCCACCAATGAAGATAATAATTGGCATGTGGATAATGGTTACTTAAAGCATATGATCAAAAATAAGAAGCTATTCATACAAATTAAAGAGAAAGATGGTGGTAATGTCATTTTTGAAAATAATGCCAAGGATAAGGTAATTGGCATTGGAATAGTTGGTAAGAAAGGTTGCTTCCATATTGATGATATCCTTTTAATTGAAGGTTTACAACATAATTTATGAAGTGTAAGTCAATTATGTGACAAAGGTAATAAAGCCACCTTTATCCCATGAGAATGCTGAGTTACCACATTGGTGGATAAAAAAGGTAGTCTTCAAAAGTCAAAGGAAAGGCAATACCTACTTAATTAACTTAGACAATTTGGCTAACCAATCCTTTAAGTGTCTTATCTCTATTAGCAATGAAGCTTGGCATTGGCATGAAAGACTTGGTCATGCTAGTACGCAACTTCTACAAAAATCTATTAAAAGGAGAGCTAGTATAGGGTCATCCCAAGTTTAAGTTCACAAAGCACAAGACATATGGATCTTACTAAATGGGGAAGCAACGCCAAACTTCCTTTAAAGCAAAAAAGGTTGTAAGTACTTCTAGACCTCTTCAACTCATCCATATGGAGTTAATTGGACCTACTAGGAATGTTAGTGTATATGGAAAGCATTATGCATTTAGACTACTCTAGGTTCACTTGGGTATCCTTTCTTGCTCATAAGAATGATACTTTTAATGCTTTCAAAATTTTGCGAAAATAGTTCAAAATGAAAAAGGTTACTTCATTTCTTTTATTAGGAATGATCATGGAAAATAATTTCAAAATGAATCTTTTGAAAGTTAATGTTTAAAGAATGAGATTTCTCATAACTTTTCTACTCGTAGAACACCATAACAAAATGGTGTTGTAGAAAGGAAAAATAGGATATTGGTAGAGATGGCTAGAACTTTGCTCAATGAGTATTCTTTGCCTAATTACTTTTAGGCCAAAGCCATTAATACCTCTTGTTATATTACAAATTGTGTTTTCAAAAGACCCATTATAAACAAAACTTCTTATGAGCTATAGAATGGTAGAAAACCTAAGCTCTTATACCTTAGAGTTTTTAGGTGCAAATGTTACATTCTTAATACCAAGGAAAACCTTGGAAATTTTACTTTAAAAACTAATGAAGGCATCTTTCTTGGCTACTCCACTTCTAGCAAAACTTTTATGGTATTTAATAAAAGTACTATAGTTGTTGAAGAGTCTACGAATATTGTATTTGATGAATCTATTAAACTTAATCTTGGGAAAAGTTCTCTTATTGATAATCTTATAGGTGACTTTGAGAAGTTAGAGCTTTATTCAACTCCAAAAGAGATTGTAATTGATCTTGAAGATAGAAAGCCATTATAAAAAGTTGAGGAATCTCAACCACAACAAAAAGAAAACCAATCTCAAGGATTACCCAAGGATTGGAGATTCTCTATGTATCACCCTAAAGATCTTATCGTTGGTGAGACATCCGATGGAGTAAGAACTAGAACTCAATTACATGAATTAAATAATAATCTTATTTTTATTTCTTAATTTAAGCTAAATTCTCTTTATAAAGCTCTGGATGATGAGAGTTGGGTAATTGTCATATAAAAGGAACTCAATCAATTTGAGAGAAATAAAGTATGGGAACTTGTTCCTAGGCCTAAGGAACACTCGACTGTGGGATGTAAATAGGTGTTTAGGAATGAGTTAGATGAATAAGTTCTATCACAAAGAACAAAGCTAGATTGATTGCAAAGGGTTATAATAAAGAGGAAGGCATTGATTATGATGAAAACTTTGCCCTCATAGCAAGATTAGAGCCCATTAAGATTCTTTTAGCATACGCATGCACATGAATTTTAAACTTTTTTAAATTGATGTGAAAATTACATTTTTGAATGGTTTCATTGAGAAGGAAGTCTATGTTAAATAACCTCTAGGTTTTGAGTCTCATGTTTTTCCAAATCATGTTTTCAAATTGACTAAAGCCTTATATGGTTTAAAATAAGCTCCAAGAGCTTAGTATGCAAGACTTTGAGATAGGCAAGGTTACTTTGTTTATAAAAAGGCATAATAAATATACACTCATAGGCAAGGTTGATACTACTTTGTTTATAAAAAGGCACAATGAAGATACACTCATTGTACAAATATATGTTGACATTATGTTTGGTACTACTAATAAATCTCTTTGTGAAAATTTTGTTAATTATATGACTAGGAAATTTGAGATGAGCATGATGGGTGAGCTCAAGTTATCCATGGTCTTCAATTCAAGCCAACCAAAGAAGGCATCTTCATCAACCAAGCCAAGTACACAAAGGATCTACTTACATGGTTTGGCATGGATGGATGAAAAGCAGCGAAGACTCCAATGAGTGCAACTATCAAGCTAGACAAAGTTGATTTGGATAAGCCTATTGATGAAAAGAAGTATAGAGGTATGATTGGCTCTCTCATCTATCTTATCGCATCTAGACTCGACATCATATTTAGTGTTTGGTTATGTGTTAGGTTTCAATTTTGTCCTAAGGAATCTCATTTGCATGTTATGAAAACAATTCTTAAGTATTTACATGACACATTGCATTTACGACTTTCATATCCTAGGAATTCTTCTTTTAGTCTTATTGAATTTTCAGATGCAGATTATGTCAAAAATTTATTGGATAAAAAGAGCACCTTTAGAACTTACCAATTTATATGTGAATGTCTAGTTTTATTGTTTAGAAAGAAGCATGTCTCAATTGCCTTATCTACCACCAAAGTGAAATATATGGCGGGCGGGTTGTTGTTGCACCCAAGTTCTTTGGATGAAACAACAACTCAAGGATTATGGCAAAGTTGTTAACCATATTCCCATCAAATGTGTAACATCCCTATCCTTATTCATTACCACCCTTACATGAATACATTCATTACATAAACGATTTGCAATCCCACATGAACATATGCATTGGATAAATGATCACTTAAATATGTGAATTTGATAGGCATGATGATGACATTAGCACTATTGCATTTGGGACAGTTGAATATAGATGTGATGTTTGTATAGTTGCATGACAAATTATTATATGTTGTGTACATGTTGTAATATCATAGATAATGTTTTAAAACCTATTTAAAACTATAAGGAGCATATGGGGATTAGGAGATGGATGGAGGAGATGAATGAGTGAAGAAAATAGACTAAAAGAGGAATATTGAACTTCCAATCAATGGTAGTGAGACATCATGATTTTATCTTATAAGAATAGGTTTACAAATTGAATTTTTCATCCTTTAGGAGCAAATTAGAGAGGAAAAATGTGAGGGAAAACAAAAGAAAGAAAGAAAGAAAGAAATGAAGAAGAAGAAGAAGAAGAAAAGGAATAAAACTAAGCTAGCTAGGAGGAAAACCCTTAAGTTTTTCCAATTTTGGTAAGAGAAGTATGTTAATTTATCTTCTTTCCACATAAATTCCTCCCTAACAACATGTTAAACATGCATGATTATTAAGAATTATATAGTTATTTGAGGTAGAGCTTATGTATAGAGGTTGAAGCTTAAGAAAAATAGAGCTGATTGTGTTGGTTTTATTGTTAGAGCAGCTTATTGCACCCATAATTTCATAACCCTAGAAAAGGAGTATGGAAAGTGTAAAAGATAAAACTTGTAGATTTATGTCTCATCTAAATAAATGTAAAACAATTTTGCTTAATTTGGTTTGTATGAAGAGGTATTGCTTTTTCATTATGGGTGGTTCACAACCTACTAAAATCTCTTTAATCTATCTATTTTCGTATATTTTGATGACCTTTGATGTTGATTTAGACAGAGCAAAATATGAAATTTGTAGGGCTATATCCCGCCTAAATTCCTGCAAAATAGTTTTTTTAATTTGTTGTGTGGAAAGAGATATACTCTTTGATTATGATTCATTATGAATTTGATAAAATCTCTTAGTTCTATTATTCAAGAATTTGATGGCCAAAGAATGGGAATTTAGTGATTTTCTAACTTGAAAGTTGCATATTTATGTTTAATTTACATGCCTGTAAAATAGTTTTGCTAAATATATCATTATTGATGAGATATTGCTCCTTTATTGTGATTGATTTTCAATGTGTTGAAACTTAATCACCCAGAGATTGCCATTTTTTTTTGGTGACTTTATAGACTGAACTAGACAATGCATATAGCTTGAAAAATACTCCTTTATGTGCTAGGTAGCTTTTGGTAAATCAGTTTTGCAATTGGATTTGTACAATTTTAGATATGTCTAGGAATGCAAGACCTACTCAGACTGAGATCACATTGAAACAAGGTAGAATTCAAAAATTTACTACATTTTCTATATGTCTTATATTGACTTAAAATTTGACTACATTGTATCATTACATGTCTAGTTTATTTAAAAAAAAAGGAATCAATCCATTTGGATAACTATATCAAGAGTTATTTTCTATGAGAGTGAAATAAGGTCAAGCTGCCAAACAATGATAATAAGCTTAACTACTTGGTCCATTTGCATGGAACATGAGCATAGTTGCATATCAAGTATGTAAACTTATTTTGACATATTTATAATCATGGATGTAGCACATGTTAGGATCTCAAAACATTGAGGAATCTCAAGAGAGACATTCAAACCTACCACAATGATTGGTTGCATCAAAGGTGAGTAAAACTCAGAATTGGATTCTAATACGTATGTGTAATGATTTTATGCTATGGTTATGTTCTATTATGTGTATATGTGATTTAATTGTGACATTTTATATGTGAATACGAGTCAAGTGAGACTTATATGATCTTAATGATTACTTGGTACACCATTGTGAATGAACTCTTGCATATGTAACAAAAAGGATATTGTGGTAGGCTTGTCAAACACTTGCAAATCACTTGGAAAAGGGACCAACATGTCCTATTGGTACGTGTTATTGATCAAATGATTCACTTGTTATATGCTAGCCAATAAAATCAAATGTCACTTAAATCACATGAATGCTCGAGAGTAGTGTTTATCTTGCAAGGTCACAAAAAAATCAATCTATTGCATTTGCACTTGCATAGACAATTCTTATACTTGTAATGTATCATGATGATATTTGGTTATTGGTTGTGTCATAAAAATCTAATTATTGTTTTTATTCATTGAGTCGTGATTCACCAAATCGCAATTATAATTTTTAAATATTGAAGCATAAGATTTGGGTATTTTGGAGGATAAAGTTTTGTGTTTAGACATATGGAGTATAGGTCATCAATTGAATTTCAACTCTCTTTGTAACGACCCTATTCATATTTGCTCTGATACCAATAACTGTGATAACTGTGTTCATTTACAAAATCTGTAATGCTACAATCGGTACCTATCAGAGCACTCAACATCTGAAATTTGCCCATCGGCCCCGCGATGTCATACACACTAGGATTTGTACGTTTGCCCCGCTTATGCTTGAGCCCTCTCTGATACCCAAACTGTAACATCTAAATTCATTTGTCAAACCAATAACTGTGACATCCATTGTTCTCATTTGTAAATCAACTTTTATACCACAAATTGTAACGTCACAACGTGGCTACAGCTGGTACCTATCAGAGCACTCAACATCCGGGATTTGCCCATCGGCCCCGCGATGTCATACACACCAGGATTTGCACGTCTACCCCGCATGTGCTTGAACCCTCTGATACCACCAACTGTAACTATCGTCTTCAGTTGCAAATCATGGCATTTCACGTTTGGAAATGCATACAGATTAAGATTTATTCATCATACATATATAATCCCATATGTATTTAATGTACACATGTTTTAACTAATGTCAGGACCAGTGACCATGGCTAGTTCCTATCAAATGTATGTATGACACAAGGAGAGAGAGTTGGAATTCAGCCGACGACATGTGTTCCATGTGTCTCTATGCAAAACATTATGTACCAAAGTGTCCAAAGTCTATGCTTCAGTATCTGAAAAATAATTACAATTTGGTGAGTCGTTACTCAGTGAATAAAAACAATAATCAAATTCTCATGGCATAATCCATAATCAAATATCACCAAGATAAACTGCAAGTATAACAATTGACTATGCAAGTGCAAATGCAATAGCTTTGTTTTTGTCGTGACCGAGCAAGGCAAACATTGCTTCCGGGATATTCATGTGATTCACGTAACATATGATTTGGGACCTATTGGTCCATCTTCCTGTAATTTGCAAGTGTTTGACAAGTCGGTCATAATGCCCCTTTTAGTTCCATATGCAAGTGCTTATTCACAAATGATATGCCAAGTAATCGTTAAGAGTATGTAATTCTCACTTGGCCTGTATTCCCATGTAACTTGTAACAATTCAATCATATATACATGTAATAAAACATAATCATATTATTCCCATGTAACATGTAACAATTCAATCATTCTCACTTGACTTATATTTTCATCTAACATGTAACAATTCAATCATATATACATGTAATAGAACATAATCATATCATACAATTATTACATACACCCATTGAATCCAATTATGGTTTTTACTCACCTTTTGATGTGACCAACCTTTACGGTAGGTTTGGTTCCCTCTCTATGGCTTCCTAGAATTGAGACCCTAGAATTTGATACATACATGGTTCCAAGTATG
>CATIWR010097373.1:0-19527 GCA_949677035.1 Omphalea diandra | reverse complement strand
TGACTTATACTTGTCACTCCTCATAGTTAGAGCTTCTAAAAGCTCTTCATCTATATCATCCACCTCATAATCAGAATTGGAGTGGGAAGATGTACTTACCTCTTATGAAGAGTCCCCTAGTGCCATGAAGCATATGTTGGCCTCCTCTTTTTCCTCATCTTCACTTGAGTCATCATCCCAAGTGGTGGAAAAGCTTTTCTTCTTTTCTTTGTCCCATCTCTTCTTTTCTTTATCTTCGAACATTCATGCTTCATGTGCCTTTGTTTGCCACATTCATAGCTTGTGACATCATTTGTTCTTTCTTTTGGACTTTGGGCAGATTTCTTAAAGACTATTCTTTCTTTTCTTCTCCTTATCAACTCCTTGATTCTCCTTGAGAGCATGGCTAACTCTTCTCCTTCTTTATCTGTATCCTCTTCACTTGAGGAGGTGTCTACTTCTTTCTCTCTTATTGAAGCTTTGAGACCTATGGTTCTCTTTTCTAGTTTTTCACCTTGGCCCCTTAGCTTCTTCATTTGCTCATCTTTTTGAATAGCTAACTCATGAGTCAAGAGCTTGCCAATGAGCACATCGGTTGGGACTTTTCCAATCTCTGGATTGGACTCTTGAATACTTCACACCCTAGCCCCAAATTTGTCAAGTGGAAGAGTTTTAAGGATTTTGGTGTTTACCTCATAATTTGTGAGTGCTCTTTCAAAATTCTTCATATTGGTGACAATGGACAAGAGTCGGTTGGCCATTTTTGTGATGTTCTCGTTGTCCTTCATCATGAAGAGTTCCCATTCGGTGATATACATCTCTAAATGACTTGACTTCACTAGAGTTATGCCTTCATGATAATTCTCTATAGTCTTCCATATGGCATGTGTTTGACAATGTTGCACTCTCCCAATCTCTTATATAGAAAGTGAGCTTAGGAGCATAGCCATTGCCCTCTTATTCTTGCATTTGACTTTCGGTGAGCTTCAACCCATTCATCCCTTAGGATTAATTCTTTATTGCCATCCATAACTCTGGTAGGAGGCTTCCATTCCTTGATTACCATATCCCAAAGGTCCACCACATCTATATCAAGATAGATCTCCATCCTATACTTCCAATGAGTATAGTCGGTTCCATCAAAATATGGCCTTAGGTGTGAGTAGATTGCTTCTTGTGCCATGATCTTGTTTCACCCAATGAAGGTTTGATTTGCAAAAACCTTGCTCTGATACCACTTGTTGTCCCTTGGCACCAAGAAGGAGGGTTGAATTGGTGTATAAAAATTTAAAAGAAAAAAGAAGAGGGGAAGAAGAATGAGTAGAATTGAGACAACGATTTATAGTGGTTCAGGTATAATCTACCCTACGTCCACTTCCTAATCTACCAATTGGGTATTTCATTATCTCAAGGTGTTTTCAAGCTCACAACTAACTTGTACAACTTGTGTTTTGATGGCTCACACACAACCTTACAATAATGTGTTTTCAATGTGTTTTTAGGCTAACACACAACCTCACTCAAGTGTTTCACTAGGCTCACACTTAAACCTTTCTTAAAGTGTTTTTACAGGCTAACACTACAACCTTACAACTTGGTGTTTAATGCTCACACCTAACACTTACAATTTCATAAAGAAAATTGAAAAAAATGAGTAGCAAAGATTGAGAGCTTTAATTACTTGTAATAAATTTCTTAGCAACCTTATTCATAGTTGTTTGGTGGAGTATTTATACCCAAACTTTACCAAAGAGACGTTGCAGATCATAGCTCATCAAATCTTTGAGACATGCTTGACAGATTCTGCATTAAATGCTTGACAGTCTCAATTCGTGGTCGCTACTACTCATTAGCTGTCGCGAAATCCAAATTTCTGAAGAAAAATCTCGTTTGTGTCTAACGGGTAGTGCACGTGGCAGCTTCTGATTAGTTCACCAGAAAAATATAGTTGTTGCTCTTTTACCTACTTTCAAAAATCGCGGTCCCAAGCTTTCTTGTAGAGGATGCGACAACGGACGTGAATTCATCTGCCAAAAATGGTTATCTTCTTTTTCACGATTTGCGATTGCTATTAACAAGATGCCTCTGCGAAATTTGACTTTCAACAGTTTGCTGGAACATGTGTCATGTTGTGACTTTGGACTTGCTTCCCTTTTGAGTCACTTCGAAATTCGCCGTCGCGACTAGGGAGTGACACACACTGTGATTTCATCTGTCAATTTTGGACTCTTTCATTTGGATAAATGGTGACTGAGAATGGCTCTGCGATTTCGCCTGTCTGCTTTCTAGCAATGCTTCTTTTCATATCGCGGTCGCGAATACAAAGTAGCGGTCGCGATTTAGAAGTCACTTTACATACTTAAAGATTTGTTGAGCTACATCCAACTTCCAACTTAGATAAAAACTAAAAGCTGCAAAATAACACTAATTTGAAATATTAGACATGATCAATCTCCTTTGTTAAGATCAAAAGAGGTCCAAGACTTGGCTTAACTACTCTAGTCTAACATTATATATGAGATAGATTAGCTTGGTGTATTTATCTATAACTTTAATATTCTAGGTAAATTAGCTCAACATTATTTACAGCTCATATGGTAGTATAACTCAATATGTTAGAGTGAGGTATATTAACTCGACATTTTTATGTAGAAATGTAAAGAGACAATCTCACAAGATAATAATTTTTACATGGTTCAGTAATTTATCTACATTTATGAGTAACTTTATTTTTATTGGAAAGAAAACAAGTAATTTATAGAAGAGAGGCAGTAAAGGCAGTGTTAGACTAGATTGGTCAAACCTAAGTCAAAGGCCTTTTTTGATCTGGATAATGAAGATTGATAGGTACTAATATCTTTTAAGTTAGGTTTGCATTGAAAGTTGGATGAAAGTCTAAATCTCTAGCATTGAGTAGGGCCTTCAAATTCACTGTCAGGAACTTTTAAATTATGAACGCGACCTTGTAACAAGGATGAATGAACTCAGACTAGATGAATTTATGGAGGAAATTACAGTCACTATCCAGATAAGGAAGACTTGAATGTCATATAGAGAGATTCGTGATGGTGTTCGCGTCCTGATTCACGATTGGAAAGTTTATAGCTGAGTGGAGGGAACCAAGTCTGTAACCATAACATGCCAAGTGTCTAAGATGACCGTTAGGATATCAAAATTCACAAGGGTGAAAAACCTCATAAGGGTGAAAAATCTATTACAACCACGACTTATGAAAGTGATTTATCCTCACCAAACATAAGGATTCGTGGTCCTTGTCTCGTCCAAGAACGATCTCAATTGCGACCGTGACTTTTAGTTAGTTAGTCAAACACAACGCTATATCTCTTATAACACCAATAGTAGCACGCCATGTGGACTAGACATTAGATATAAAATGGGGTTCTCTATCGTGATTTCAGTCTCTTTATTGCAAATTGAAAATTTGCGACCACGAAATGCCAGTCACGATTGTGAAATTAGTATGATAGGCATTTAATGCAAAATCTGCCTAGCTTACCTTAGAGATTTAGGCATAGTTTGTGAGTAACATCAATTTAGCAGTTGTTGCCTATAAATACTCCATCAAACAGACATAAATGCAAAAGAATTTCATTAATTGTAGCCAAACTCTTGCAAATTTACTTCATAACTTCTTATCCTTTGTATATGACTTATTGTTGTTGGGTGTAAGCATTAAACACCATTGTATTTGGGTTTGAGAGTTAGCCTAGCTATCAAAACTCTTGTAATAGATTAAAGTTTGAGCCTTTGTAAAATACTTGAGTGAGGTTTTTATGTGAGCCTTAAAACATAAATTGTAGGGTTGTGTGTGAGCCATTAAAATACATTGTACAAGTTTGGTGTGAGCTTGAAAACATCACTTTAAGTTAGTGAAACACCTAACTGTGAAGAATTAGGGAGTGGACGTAGGGTTTGTTAACACCTGAACCATTATAAATATTGTGTGTTCTTTCTTTCTACTTCTCTTCAATCTCTAATCACTTTATCTTCCCTCTAAATTTTTTGGATTCCTACCAATTTAACCCCCATCTTAGTGCTCATAGGCTAATAAGCTATTTATATAAAGTATTTCTTTAATGCTTTCATGTATTGGGCATGGGCTTTTCTTCCATAGTTTTCAACTTATACGTTGCAAGTTCTATCACGTTGGTTACTTTGTATAGGCCTTCCTAGTTAGCATCGAGCTCGCTTACTTTGGCCTCTCCTCTAGCTTTATCTATCCTATAGAGCACCACATCGCATTCATTGAGGGCTCAATTCTTGATTCTTTTACCGTGAAATTGAGCTACTTTATGTTGATATGTTGTAACTAAGATGGTTGCTTCATCTCATTTTTTCATTAAAAGGTCCAATTTGAGGTGGAGTTCTTCTTTGTTTTGCTCAGGGTTATAATGAAATGACTTTATATGAGGGAAGCTCATTTTCCACAGGATTCACTGCCTTAGTTCCATACAATAAGGAAAAGGATGTTTGGCCCATTGTTATTCTTAGTGTTGTCCTGAAGGCCCAAAAAATATGGTTGAGCTGATCTGCCTAGGTTCCTCTTGCATCATCCATTTTTTTCTTCATCCCTACAAGATTATTTGTTTATGGGTGAGCTATCGAGGTGAACTAAAGGTTGATGCTCAGATCAACATAGTAAGAGCAAAACTATTCACAGTCAAACTGCTTTTCATTATCTGTGATTAATACTTTTGGAATACCGAACTGATAGATTATGTTATTTTTGAAGAAGTCAAGAATCTTTGTTGACATGATAATAGCCAATGCTTCAACTTTAAGCCATTTACATAAGTGATTTATAATTATTATAGCAAATTTCTTCTAGCTTGAGGACCTATGGGAAGGGCTTCAAGATGTCTATTCCCCACTAGGAAAAAGGACATGTCAAGCCTATGGGTTACTACTTTACTTGGCTACTGAGAGATGAGTGTGCATTTTTAGCATACATCACATTTTTGCATGAGCTATTTATCATCTTTGAACATTATGGGCTAAAAATACTCGACTAAAACTGTTTTTTGAGCTAAGGTACTACTACTTCATGAGCTCTGCAAATGGCATCATGAATTTCTCTAAGTACATAATTTCTATCTTCTGTAGAGACACATTTAAGCTAAGGCTGATTAAAGGATCGTTTATATAAGACTCCATCTTATTCATAATAGTCAGTGGCCTTGTTGATGATGGTTCAAACATCCTTTGGCTCAGTAGGGGAGTTGCCCGTACATTAAGTATTTGATGAGCAGGCTCATTTATTTATCCTCCTCAACTACTATAGTTATGTTCAAAAAACAATAAGGTGTTAGGCTGAAGATTTTCTTCGATCATAACTCCTTCAGGTAATGTTGCTTGAGGAGAGGCTATCAATCTGCCCATTCGTTATTCTCCCAAGGGATTTGCTCTAATGTCTAGTTTCCTTCTTTCATCTCTATAGTTACTAAGAGGTGTTTTGCATGCTCGACATACTTGAACATAATAGGTCATTTGATGGCGTATTGCTTAATGAGTTACTAGACCACCAATCATGAGCCACTATATATAGAAAGGTGTTTAGCTCAAACTTCTTGTGCCAATTGTAGCTTAGTCATTAGGCCTTCATATTCGGCTACATCGTTGGTGGCTTGGAATTTTAACCTAACAATGCACTTAATAGTACTTTATTTAGCCCTTATAAGACTATCTCAGCTTGTGTCCTTTTGTATTTAATGTCTATGTATAACTTTTATTCCTCCTTATTGTTATATGTTTGGGCGTTGTTTCCACTCCTGTTAGTTTAGTGACAAAATTTGCTAAGACTTAGGCTTTCATAGCTTGCATTGGTTTGAATCTAATATCAAATTCGTAAAGCCAAACTGCATATTTTGCTATTCACCCTAAAGTTTTTGTCTTTTATAATATCTTCCTTAAGAGTTGATTTGTGGTATGGGCTTGAAAGTAGTGTCTTAGTTTCATGGTCAAGCTAACTACCATATAGGCCAACTTTTCCAATATGGGTTAGTTCAATTTAACACCCTTGAGAACCTTGCTAACATAATATATTGGCTTCTATTTTGCTTTTTATTCATTGATTAAGACCGAGGCAACTATGTCTTATTCGTTGCTAGGTATATGAAGAGTGGCTCATCCTATAGAGGGTGGCTAAGCAAAAAAGGCAAGCCAGGGAATATCTTTAGCTCTTCAAAGGCTTTTTGGCACTCATCATCCCATCTAAACTTCTTAAGGTCTCTTAATGTTTTGTAAAAAGCTAAACAACATTAAACTAATGAAGATATGGATTTTCTAATGGCTATGATCCTTTTATTGAGCTTTTAGACTTTGTTGATGGTTTGGGGTGGCTCATGTCTAGGATTACTTTGATTTTTTTAGGGTTAGCCTTTATGCCTCTCTGAGAAATCATAAAGCCAAAGAACTTTTTAGCTCCAACTTTGAAGGCACATTTTTATAAAATTGAGCTTCATGATATATTGGTTAAAGATTTTGAAGTCTTTTTAGGTCCCTGACATGGTTTTCAGCTCAATATCTTTTTATTATCATATCATCTACATAGGCCTCTACTATTTTCCCAATCTGCTTTTTGAACATATGATTTACTAGCCTCTGATAGGTGGCTCCTGCATTTTTCAGCCTAATGGGCATGACCTTATAATAATAGGTGCCTTTATGGGTTACGAAGCTTGTCTTCTCTTCATTTAGCACAAACATTGATATCTAGTAGTGTCTTGTGGATGCATCAATAAAGTTATATAGCTCATACCCTATTTTAGAATTAACTAACTGATCTATATTGGGAAAAGGGTAACTGTCCTTCGGGCTGGCTTTGTCGAGATCTATGTAATTGGAGCACATTCTCCACTTTTTATTTTGGCTTTTTTTACTAACACAACATTAGTCAACTAGTTTAGATACTATACTTCTTGAATAAACCCATCATACAATAGCTTGCACATCTTCTCGACTATGGCCTTTTGACCTTTGTGCATATGGTTTCTCTGCTTTTGCTAGATCAATTTTGCCAAGCTATTGATGTTAGGCTTATGAACAATAACTGAGGGATCAATCCTAGTGATGTTTGAAGGAGACCAGGCAAATGTGTTGAGTGTATTAAGGAAGTCGAACTGATATTTTTTCCACTAGTTTTGCGAGTTCTATTCAGATCTGTTATTGGTTTGACATTTTTAGATGTGTTTTCAGGAACAAAGTCTAATGGTTTAAAAGAAACAACATGGTTTACCTCCTTAAGGATGTTTATATATATATATATATAGATATATTTCTCGCGCTACCTTTTGATCTTTTCGAACAATTGCCACAACTCTCGGTTGGAATCTTCATCGTAAGATATCTAATGCACTATGCTGCCGTGTCATATACGATTGGTTATCCAGTGATGGCATTATAGGCGAAAGGAATGTTTACCACAATCCATATGGTTTTAAACTTCTTTGTGATGTCTATGTCCCCTAACTTCATGTTCAACTTGACAGACCCCATTACGTCAACTTTAGTTCCTCCAAGCCCAATCAAAAGGTTCAAACTAGGTGTAACCTCTTGAAATCCAGCCCAAGCATTTTAAAAGCTTTTGCATTCATCATATTGTCCAAGCTATCATCATCCATTAGAATCCTTTTTATGACAAAGTTTTATATCTAGCCTTGGACAATTAGAGCATCTACATAAGGAGTGCTAAGTTTTCTATTATCATCGATCGAGGAAAAGGTAATATGGTAGAACATTGGCTTTTCTATTTTTCTGTGTTGTTCATTAAGTATATTTTATGGATTTGTCTCTTCCTTGAGGTTGAACTATCTCCTCTTGTAGGCCCCCTGTTAGTTATATGTCTTAGGCCAATGTTAGTAACAAATATTTTTTTAATAATGTCATGGTTATAATTTTATTAAATATCTCTTTTATTTACGACTAAATGATAAATTTTATGAAAAGTTAATTCTACATAATATCATCAAGTATGTGACTTAATAGTAAAACCTTTAGGTATAAAGAATTTTATTCTAAACTATCCCTAATCGATCATTATTATTGGGATAATAATGAAAAAAGACTAGTATATGTTTTGATTGATGACTATGCTTTACTAGTCATGAATATGTGATATTAAGTCAAACAAATAGATACATGTTTAAGAAGAATTATATTGGACTAACTCGCTATGAGAACACTACATGGATTAATAGTCAAAAGTGATTCTCATGCAATAGTCTTCTTAATCCTTTGACCTAAAAATCAGTATATATTCTAATGTGATAAACTTAATGTTTTGATATAGTCTAACATTATCTTTAATTGAATGATCATACAGACTAATATTAAACATGGAGTAAATCATATGGTGGAATGTGAGTTGTTGGACTAAGTTGTGCAAACATAAGTCAAAACTCTCTTTTGACCTTGGCAATATAGACTAAAAGGTTCTAATATCAATTTTAAATGTTATTTTTACAGATATTAAGATAAAATCTCATTGAAAGTTGAATAAAACTGATTAGAAGCAAAAACTCTAAGTATAAAAATCTGCCTTCGAAATTAGTGACTGCGAATTTTGAAAAAATAATGTTGAGATTCAAAAGTCGCAACCGCAAATTTCGGTAGCGACCATAAATTCGTGAAACAAGATCTCCATGTTAGATAGACGATTTCATGTTGACAATTGCATCTGAAAAGGAAAATAACGATCATGAATTTTAAGTAGCGACTACGAATTTAAGATCGTTAGAAAGATCCAATGACTAGTTTTTGAAGAGACCAATGGTTTCATGCCACATGGACTAGCCGTTAGACACAATTCAAAGTTAGCAACCACAAATTCAATCTCGACCGCGAATTTCATATGATGATCATTTAATGCAAGATATACCTAGCACAACTTAGAGATTTAAGCATAGTTTCTTTGTAACTTCTCTTTAGTGGTTATTGCCTATAAATATACCACCAAATGGACTTGAATGCAAAAGGATAACCATTGATATGTGTCAAAACTCTTGCTAAGTTAATTCTTGCTTTTAACCCTTTATTTCTTTGTACATAGTTTGGAATAAGCTTTAAACACCTTAGGTTTGGGTTTGAGAGTGAGCCCTTGTATAGAAAACCCTTGTTTAGGTTTGAGAGTTAGCCTAGTTATAAAACTCTTGTATAGGTTGAGTGTTAGCTTTGAGAAAACACTTATAAGGTTTGGTGTGAGCCTAAACACTAGGTTGAGTGTGAGCCTTGAGAAAAACACTTGTAAGTTTTAGTGTGAGCCTAAACACTAAGTTGAGTGTGAGCTTGTAAAACACTAATGATTGAGTGAAACACCTAATTCTTGAATTGGAGAGTGGATGTAGGGTTGGTTAATACCCGAACCACTATAAAACTCTTGTGTTCATTCTTCTCCTTTTCTTTCTCTAATCTTTCATATTTGTGAGCTTCCTTCAAAATCAAAACTTAAAATTTGCCACCAATTCAACCCCCTTTCTTAGTGCACTAGGGCCAACACGAATGGTTGAAAATGAATTTGTCTCTCATATATTTATGAGAAATATATCTTTGACCCCTCAATAAGTTAGACTGAAGAGATTGCATGACTATGTGGTAATGAATTGATAAAAGTTATCAATGTCATTTTACAATAGTCTACTTAGAGGTCGAGAAAGAATTAAACTATTTAAAGATGACATCATCCATGCTTTTTGTTTAATTGAGATATAATGTGACAAAAGGATTATAATACTATTTGTAAAATAGGTTAGGTTGAATCATTGACCTTTACATAATTTGGGTAGTCATAATGTCTTGCTTTGGGCCATTGCCAATATTTTGTGAACCTACAAGATTGCACACATAGAATAGGTCCAAAATAAAATTAGGTTTTACTTCTCTTTATATTTATAATTAAGATAATTAAAGATATTATCTAGATTGTTTTAAATGTCTATTTCATTTTAGAAGGTTAAAAATAAAATAAGATATTTTATTTGTATTTTTAAGATATAAAATTTGCATAAATATCTTAATGGTTAAAATATATATGCAAGTTTTAGGATTTTCTAACATATACACTACATGTACATTTTTAGAAAATGTTATTGAGAGAGAAAAACCCTAGTGCTAGCACATAACCCTTTTTGCAAAGAGACTATTCATTTGGATACTTGCAAAGAGCAATCATCCTTTGGTGACACTTTGATCCGACTTTAAGCTCAAGGTCGGCTGTTATCAGTGTAAACCCCACTCTAATCCTTCCAATAGATATGTTATCTCTTATCCAAATTGGTAAGATTTTTTGCATCCTCCTTTCAATTTAGTCGAATCACATAGATCCTTGATGAGTTTCATATAGAAAATTTTATTTTTCTATTGCATTTATTTTATGAATCCCAACACCTCCTACTATGACATTAACTACTTCTATATACTGTAAGTCATTAGGTATCTTGTCACGGTGTCCATCTCATATTGTGGCTTATGCCTGTTTTCATCTAGAGCTGCTTATTTTTTAAATTGTTTGAGTTTGCCTTGCTAGACTAGTCATTCAATTTGTCCATGCATCCTTTTATATCATGTTCATTATCCTTATGGAAGTTGTAATATCTATCTTTATTTTTAGTGGCTGAGCTTTTTAGTGGTCAAGTGAAGTGGATTCTTTCTCCTAACCATTCGATCCATTGCAGGGCTTCACTTTTGCTGGATGTGAGTAGGGTATAGTACCAAGTTGAGTCACTAGTGAGGCTTAAGTGAGTTCCTTATTATCTAGCTTGATGCCTATCATTCCTACAATCTCCTCATCCTTTTTCATCTCTCTTCTTATACCAATTATGGGAGTAAGTTTGCAAATCATTCCTACAATCTCCTCATCCTTTTTCATCTCTCTTCTTATACCAATTATGGGAGTAAGTTTGCAAGTTGTCATCCAAACGAATGAACTAATTACTTTTTTCCATCAACTCATAAAAATTAGGAGGATCAATAATGTGACAATCAAATAGTCCTCAATTCTTGTAATTTCAAATCATCACATCTATTGCTACTTCATAGTTAAAGTTGTTTACTTACATGGCTACTTTGTTAAATTTCGCTAGGTAGTCACACAATGGTTTTCCCTTTTCCTAGACAACTTCATGCAAGTTTGAAGAAATTTTAAATTGTGGGATGGTTGATACGAATCAAGCTATAAAACATGGTGAGAGCTAAGTGAAAATGTGAATAGAGCCTTGGGCTTGGTTTTGGTACCAGTCTTGTGTTACTCCTTCAAGGGTAGTAAGGAAGATTTTGTGAAGGAGGGCATCTAAGTAGTTGTAGATTTCCAGTATAAATCGAACCATATTAAAGTAGCATCATAGATCAATTATTTTGTTGTAGTTATCAATCAGAGGTAAGTTGAATTTGTGAGGTACTGACTCGATCCTGACCCCTTCAACTAGAGGATTGTGATCATAAGAGTGGTAGTCAATAGTGAAGTGTTCTTTACTCCTTATCTATTTGACAACCTCTGTGACTTTCTTTTCAAAGGCATCTTCGTCTTAGTAAGTGTTTTTTAGCACGAGTGGTTTAGCTTTCTCCTGACTTGTATGAGGATTCACCTACATCATTGCACGTCTTCAAGTGCCTGGTCTTTCCCTATAAGTGAGCTAAATTTTTTGCTTATTCTTATCGAGCTGGTGGAGGTGGCAAGTATGGCAGCTTGACAATGGCGATTTATAGAATGACTAAGGATTCTTTTTGTGTTAGCGCTTGCTCAATCCTTTTTAATGTTGCCGTGAAATATGCATAAGTAGCATAAGCTGATAGTAGTTTAGGGATCAAGATTTGGGTGTTAACAAAGTTGAAGGCTAAATTCCTCAGTGTTGGTAGGGAAGTGAAGGCTGGGAAACTTGTTAGGGTTGTGTTATCTAAGATATCAGATTGGATATAAGCTTATGTAATTAATCTACAACTAGTAAATACTCTTTTCACATTAATTTTAAGAATAATTAGCTCATGGTGTTCAAACTTTTTAAAATATGATAATATGACTGTATGAACTTCTTTTATTGCAATTTAATGGTTAAATTTGTAAATCACGAACATTTAAGCTTTTAAGTCTAAATATGCTAAAATCAAATGCTAACATGGAAAAAAATAAACTAGTATACGTATTGAGTTAGATTATGAAATATAAAAAGTTATTAAATACTCCTTATCTTAAACTTTGCATGCGAGTTTTGAAGTGATGAAAAACATGTTAATAAGAGTGAAGTAATAAGATGGAATGGAAAGTGACGTTGTGAGGCTTACCATAGTTGTCAATTTAGGTGATCTGGATTAAGTTGAGGTGGTTGTCTTGGTTGGTTTTAGCTAGGTTCCTACAAGATAATAGAGGTGAGGGATGTCCAATTGGTTGTCAGAAGCTCACTCTGATACTTAAGTCAGTGATGTGCTAGAGAAAGAGAGAGAGTGAATCTAATGTGTGAGAGATACCTGGTAGTGCTCCTTATATTGTGCTTAGCAAAAGCTATTTCCTAGTTGGAGTAGAACTCGATATCTTCCTATTTAATGGTTGTTTCTTAATGAGGATTATCTTCTTGATTAGTTCATAATATTCTTGATAAGAGATGACTTCATACTTGCGAGATAACATTCCTATTCGGGATGAACTGAAAATCAATTACTTTTTGAGTGGGTTAAGCCAAACTATCCTATGGTTTTATAGGCTTTATTGTGAGTCGAGCTAATCTTTATTACCTATTGTGCTGATAGAGGCTATGGGTTTTATTGTGGGTCGAGCTAACATTTATTACCTATTGTGGTGATAGAGGCCGAATTGGGATTTATGTGTGATTGGGCCTACGTTATATTTACTTGGGTAGTATAAGTATAAGAAAGTCACGACATTACCCTTATCTTATTTGGAAGTTTTAGAAAAATAATATAGAGTTAAAGGAAGCAAAAACTACTTTGTTTGGAACTTAAAATGTGAGAGGAGAGTTAATTAAAAAAACATCAAATCGATAATTATATCTAAAATACAAAATATTATCACAAAGCATGTAGTAATTATAAAAAATACTTCAATGTTATATTTGTCTTATAAAATATTTTATTTTTAACTCCTTTTCCATTCCATTGTTTAACTTTCAGATTGGGGGTTAAAGAAAAATGAGTTGAGAAGATTAAAAAATGTAAAAAAATTAACCTCCATTAACTTTCTCTCCCATTAAAATTATACTCCTAAATAATGTAATTATTTACCCTTACTTTCATTCTATCATTTAATCTCCATTAACCCACTCCCATGTAGACCCTTAGTATTAAAAAGAGAGACATTTAACACTCAACTCATTTCATACATTTTCTAATTTACTTTATTCATCTCATTTTTCTTGCTTTATTTTTTTAGATTGTAAAACAATAGATAATGCTATTGATTTATGTTTTTGTGATAGGCAATGCATTATCATAATCTCATGGACAAACCATAAATTCATGTAATAAGTTTATATTATGATAGAAGGATTCACATTAATATTTTAGGTGGATTGATAGACCAATTTATGAAAGAGCAAAACAAATCATACCTGGTTTGTTAAGAAGGATCACAAATGGAGAAGACAACATGCAGAGAAGCTGTAAAAGAGAAAAATGTCAATGGACATAGGCACTTTTATCAATATTGATTATTTTGTACAAATGATGGTGGTAACTGTGTTAACATGATTTAGAGTAGTTGGGAAATTGTTAATTGTAGGGATTAGTATAAATCTTTTAGTTGTAGAAGTTATGGTTGTTGATCTAATTTTATAAGTTTTAAGGCTATTTTATAAGCTTCTCACTGTAATTACGACATTATATGAGAATAATCTTATCTTGTAAGACTTTTGGTTAAAATCTCCCTTGTTTTGGATGGTAATTGACTGTAATGGGTGATCAATTAGAGTATATTTGCTAAATCTTAGTGTTTTACTATTGATATTTATGTTGTATTTATTGCACATAATATGTTTAATAAAATGTTTGAATGAAAGCTCCATTTAGATAATGGACCACTAAAAGAAGAATGAACAACATAAAACTCAATATGTTATATTAAAAATTAAAAATGCAAGCAAACAACAGAAAAGTACATCAAATAATTTGGCTAAAATAAATAGAGCATTATATTGATATTGACTTTACTTATCTTGATTACATTAAACTAGATCAAAAAGAATTTGTCTCAGATATAGTAACCTGAATCAAGAAGAATTTGTCTAGTTTTGCTTCTAAATGGGCGTTTCAAGTAGTCCACAAAAAAGGTATTATCATTTACATCAAATTAAGTCATAAAATAAAAAGCAAACAATAAGTAACAGTGTATACTGCTCAACATAAAATCAAAATGCCTAAATCTAAAACCAAAGATCCCAATAGGCAAAATAAGAAGTCCATATAAATAAATATTTTTCACAAGGGTAATGGTACAATAGTTTCATGATTTAAATTAAGAATTTATGGGATACAAATTTTAAACTTTTACTGCTGTTGAAGTGGTACCAATACTACTTGTCTTGGTCTTTTTTCCCTTGCTAATTAGATCATTGTTTATGGATAATTTGTTCCTCTTTGTTCCATTTGATGACTATTTTTTTCCCTCTAGATTTAAATATGTTTATTCCTTAGTTGCTTAAATGGATAATGGATTGTAAACGTTACATCATATATTAAACTAATTGAATGACTATTATAATTTAAAAGGACCATTGGATTACCTATAAATGACCTCTTATAATGAATCTCTTCCCCATTTCTTAAACCCAGCCTACTTTTCAATCTTAAATGCAACTCAAGTTCATTAACAATTCTTTTGTTTCCCACCTTGTATATGACTTTTTTATGAATTAGTCTTTAGCTGTAAAATAATTATAGAATGCAAATTAATATGTTATAAAAAGTAAAAGAATAATACATAAAAAGAATCAATAGATAAGAAAAAAATGTCACAACCCAAATTTTGGATCGCGTCGACACTGGAAGACAAAAAGACTTAAGACCTTCAAAACCCTTAAAAAGCTTAATTTAAGTCATGCCAATAATTATATCTATTTTAAGAATATTTTTCCTTGATTTTTATATATAATTACAAATTTTAGTGATTTAATGATGATTAAATATATTTTAATATAATTAAATAGATTAGTTAATGTATATATTAGTATTTTAAAGAGAAATGATTTTGTATTAATAATATTATATTTGAATTAAAGTTATATTATTCATTATCAATCAAGTTTAAAGAGTTACATTTAATGAGTATTTTATATTTTAAGAATTTAAATTTAAATGAGCATATGATAATATTTAATATTTTTAATACGAGTTTTATGTAAAAAAATATGTTTAATGATTTAAGGAATTAAATTTAATTATTTAAATATGAATTTAATTGATATTTAAGGAATTTATGAAAATTAATTTAAATGAATATGAATATATATGATTTGAGTAATTTTAATGTTAATTATATTATGTGAATTTATTACGTTAAGTAAATGTTTAAGGAATTTAATTAAATAATGTTAAGGATATTGATTTATTTAAGCTTATTTAAGTTATTGATTAAAATGATTTAACTAAGAATAGTATGTGAATCAATTCAATTTAAAGTATTTGATAATGAGCAATTAAGTTATTTATATGAGAAGATTTTTATTAATTTTGAGAAATTAAATAATTTATGAGAAATATTTTGAGAAATTAAATAATTTATGTGAAATGTTTTATGTCATGAAAAGTTATTAATTATGAATGATTTATTATTTAATTTAAGTAATTTCAATGTTAATTTGCCTAAGTAAAGATTATATTTATGTTTAAAAGAATTAATTTAGTTCAAGTTAACTTATGTACTTTATAAAAATTATGGAGGTAGAGTTTAATTTTAAAGAAATTAAATATTTTATATGGTATAAATTTTAATTATTGTATTAATGTTATTATAATATTATTACTATTATTATTATTTTGAAAAAGAAAAATTGAAAATGAATGAAATAATAAAGAAACAAACAAACAAAAGAAATAAATAAATAAATAAAGAACGTGTATGCTTGATTCATGTTGTCACAAAAGTTAAGATAAAGATCATGTTTAAAAAAAACTGGGGAGCAAAATGTGGCTTATTTTGCTTTAGTCGAAACCAACTTAAAAACATGAGTAAGCAGCCATGAAGCCATTGTAAAACAAGAAAGAAAACAGGGTACAAGGAGCAGATGGTGCAATATGCATCAATTCATACACCAGCGCCACATGGCGCATAGAGAGAAGAGAGATGGCAAAAAAAAAGTAGCAATTTCAAATCATGGTATCTCTATAACGGTAGCTCTGTTTTGAGTGATTCAAGTTTTAATGAAAAACTCTCTTTCATATGATTTTTATTGACACTTGATTCATCTTGAAAGGAAATCGAATGATAGAGAAATTACTGGTCAATGTTTTGATTAAAGTTTAATTTTTACCAATTTTAGACAAACGGTAACTCGTATGATAACACTGTCAATTTTTATGAACTCTTGGCAAAAAAATCAATGAAGTGACTATGGCCGATTTTCTAATGGCCTCTAACGACGAACTCTGATCATTGTGTGGTGGTTCAACAATAATATGATAGGCCCAAATATTAATTAGTTCTAGAAAATCATATTAATCGGTCTAGTCATAACAGTTTAAGTTTTGTGAATTTTAAAGATCCCAATAAGATTTTATGAATTTTTATTGATTTTTTGATAAATATAAGATTGGTCTTAAAATATAAAATTGATGTTTTTATGAGATTTACTACTAGAAAATATATTATATGAATAGAAAAATAATTTTAGGTGAATTATTGATGGCAGAATTAGAGCTAATTATATATAAATTGAGGTTAATTATATTTTTGGACTAAATTGAGTAAATAAGCGAAGTTTGAGGATATTTAAGGAAATATAGATTTTAAGGCAATTAATGGGAAATTATTAATGATTATGATTATAAATTATGCTAGTACGTTGAAAAGGAATTAATGATGCTAATTAAGGAAGTATATGTAGTAAATGGACTAAAGCAACAAGTTTAGGAAGTTTGAGCACTTAGAGGATTAAGATGTTTAACATAGGATTAATGATAGTTATGAATGCGTATGGATGTTAAATGATAATCATGAGATTTTATATGGAGTATGGACCCAAATGGTGAAAATGATATATGTAAATATAGCTTTTAGACTAAATTGCAAGCTTAGTAAAAGCTCAGAGTTAATATCCTTTTGGGCTTTTTTGCCAATAACAGCTTATTTTTTGCATAATAAATTTTCAATGGATGAGCTTAGACAACTCTTCATATTTTTAGTGTCTTTATTATATTAATATAAATTTATTTATATGTTTAGGTGTATGTGGTGCTAAAGATCATGGATGAGGAAAAGAGATGGAATTATGGAATAGTAATATCAAGTGAGGGTTTTATTGTAGTTTTTAATATCCATTGTATACATGTATCATAATTTTATATATAGGCTATAGTAGGCCAAACTATGTTAATACAAAAGTCATATGGATTTTATGGATGAAATGTTATTGCATAAATGCTATGTTTTAAATGTCGTGTGATGTGAGGATAGTTCAGGGAAGAAGTGAGAATCCAAAGAGTCATAACTAGCTATGCAAGGTTGAGAGTTGCATAATATTAATGATATGTATGCAAGCATGACACAATTGGTGACGAAACTCTTCTAAGATAAGTAAAAGATACGAATGGTGAGATAACTCCCTTATGTGATAAAGATAAGTAAACCAAGTAGGGATTCCCATGGACTCGATTATTCATATGTATAATGATATGGCATGTAAATATTATATACAAATGATATGTCATATAGTTAAAGATGCATTCATGTTAAGGCACGTGAGCATGCATAATGGACATATAGAATTCTGCACAGAGTTTCTATAAGGAACTTACCCCTCCACACATATAATGTTTTGTAGGATATGACTATATAGAGATGTCAACATATATAGAAGCTACAAGGTTTAAGTTAAATATCATGGTATATGTTAAGGCACCGCACTTATTCCATATATTTGCCTAAGTAATTATGTATTAATATAATTAAGGATTACTTATGTGACTAAGAAATATGATTATTATGTAATTATATTCTTCATTATCTTCACAATATCCTTAAGGATATTATGAAATGTCTAGAATAAGTTTATGTATCTGAGAGTTAAATGTTAATAGTTAAATATATGATTATATTATGTAATGAGATTAAAATGATGTAAGTTAAGAACAAACACCTTAATTCTAAGGATTATTTATGGGAGTTTATTTTGCATATGATTTATGTCATGAAAGAAAAGAAATGAAAAGTAAAAAAAGAGAAAAGAAAGAAATATCATCTTTTAAGAGATATTTTGGGATTAACTCTCAATTGTTTATTCCTTAGAATTTAAGGTGGTATTAATATAAGTTTAACATTTACATTTATGATAATATTCTCTATAAAATATGTGAACATCCTATATCCTTGGTCATGATTTTTAGTGACCCCTGGAATGTATTTGTTTGTAGTTGCGCCATTCGTTGCATAATAGAAATAATCTTAAGACCGTTTATACCTAAGAACATCACTTGCTGACCTTAATGCATGTTGGCTTTCATTATTTGCAAAAATAGTAGTAGGATTAGGAGGTGGTGTGTCCTGAGCTATTTCTTCTTCAACCTACATTATGAATTAGAAAGTCAACAAATGGAACATTTAATATAAAAAAATGTCTAGAATTGGTTAATAATATATTACTTGCTACTGATTCTAGTTGTTCCTTGAGCAATTAGTTAAGATAGCTTTCCCTTTCCTCCTCTTGTTTGAATTACTCTTATTTTATTAAGATTTCTCATTTAATATCAAAATAATGTCTAAGATTGATGTATGTGCAAATAGGAGTTTCATTTGTAGTTTTGGTATTTTGGATGAATATGTGTTTCTAATAAGAGGCCAAGATGGACATCTTGGTATGTTTGTGAAGGTGAATAACTAGGTTGGGTTTGCAAAGGTGAATAATTGGGTTCTATTATGACTTTTTTGGAAGCATGTTTGACAATTCATTATCCTACCATTCTTAAACAATTTACACCCACTTAAGGGTTTTCCATCCTTTTTTTCTCCTATTCCTAGTATGTAACATCCCTATCCACATTCATTGGCATTATCACATGAACATATTCATTGCATAAATGATATGAAATCCCACATGAACATATGTATTGAATAAATGATCATTCAGTCATGCGATTTACAGAAGCATGACAATGACACTTGCGCCATTATATTTGGGACACTTGAACATATATGTAGTGTTTGTATAGATGCATGGAAAATTGTCTTATGTTATGTGCATGGATAGCATCATAAATGATGGTGTTATAGAGCTTATTTAAGAGTATAAGGAGCATTTAAGGATTGAGAGATGGATAAAGGTGCTTAAGGAGTGAAGAAGAGGGACTAAAAGAGGAAAAGTGAACTTCCAACCAATA
>CATIWR010097369.1:0-14686 GCA_949677035.1 Omphalea diandra | reverse complement strand
TGTTGTAAGTTGAGTGTGAGCTTGTAAAATACTAGTGATTGAGTGAAATACCCAATTAGTGAATTAGGGAGTGGACGTAGGGTTGGTTAATACCCGAACCACTATAAATCGCTTGTGTTCATTATTCTCATTATTCTTCCCCTCTTCTTTATTTTTAAATTTTTATACACCAATTCAACCCCCCTTCTTGGTGCCAAGGGCCAACAACTTGGAATACAGATATCATTCACACAAGGATCGTGTATTATCTAGAAATCTAAATGGACGATGTTTAAACTAAAACTAAGAAAAATTAAACCTAACTATGACTAATGGAAATTTAGTTGTAAGAAGACAACCAAGATAACAAGATAGTTAGGGGTTCAACTTCACTTGTTAACTTAATATGGTTTATAATCTTCATATAATTAGTTTATTCATCTAGTTTTAGTATTAGGTCAATAAAGTTGTTAATTAATCTCTATCAAGAATCAATCAACATACAACAACATGTTTAACTAGAAGTCTCTCAATACAATAGTTAATCATGTAATCATCAATTATAGAAAGACCCTAGTGACAACAATAATCTATTAAAGTGTCTTAACACAAAATAGATAAAGGGAATTATTGAGATTCATTTTGTGGAAAGCATCTTTCCTTAGTGATTCATAAAAATAAGTATGATTAATGGCCAATCGATCAATAATAATAAGTTTGTAAAAATTACTAACACAATAGATGAATAAAACTAAGATTATATTAGAAAACCATAATACATAAGACAAGATCCATCTACACCTTAGCTAAGAAAGGTTTAGTTCATAATAGAATGGAAAACAATCAAACTATTTGACATGGAAGACATGATCTTCAAATTGCCCCTTAATCTCCTCTTACTCCTAAGCTTCTTGCTTGATAGCTTACCTCCCTCTTCTATTGAATTATTCACTTCTTTAATGATCAAATTCATGTGCCCTAGCTTCCTTTTATAATGTTCTTAATCATAGGACAATATAAGAACCATATAAGAATGAAATAGAGTGTAATTAGAATGGAATAGGAAGCCAATTTTTTTTATTTTTATAGTAATGCATGTCTATACAAATTGATGCGTGGTTGTGTAAATTTGCATTCCCCTTTGAAGTTGCATACTGCTACTTTGCATGGGGTGCGCATAAGGGTGTAAAAGGCTTACATGGTTATGCAAGGATTTATAAGGTGGTGTAAAATTTTTTATCAAGTTAATTAGATGTGACACTTTAGGTCAGGTTAGGTTGGATCGAGTATGGATCAATCCGATTGTTGAAGTCAAAACTGACCTAAATGGGTCAACCCATGACCCGATGACAATATTAATAAAAGGTAGGATAATTAAAATAAAAGAGAGAAATTTATTTCAAAAAAATATTTAGATTATTTAATTAAATTTAAATTTAACTTTGATATTTTTATTTAAAATATAATGAAATTTGTATATTTTAAAAAATTCATTAATTTTACTGTGCTTTTGCATGTGTCTAAATTATAATTTATTATTTATTATGATAAAATATTTAGTAAAAATAAAAGTTATTTATTGTGATAAAATAATTTTATCATAATTTTTTAAATTACTTAATAAAGTGACAAATATTATTATGACAATATTACTTTTCCTTATATGTAATTTGGTGGACACTATATTGTGACAAAATATTATAATGAAAAGAGTATATATCATAATTTATCTTATATGCTCATTTACTATAACAAAAATTTTGAGTTAAAAATTTGTGAGCTTAATGACTAAGAAAATTCAAATATTTTCGAGAATTTTCAATCGTATCTAAAGTTTTTAATTGAGTTAATTACATCATAATTTGATGAATTTATTTTAATTATACCTCAATTCAAAATCAATATTTAATAATGTGTATATTTAAACTCAATTAACCTTTTATATTTTTTCAATTAATTAAATCAGATTCAAAATTAAGTTTAAATCTTACTATGATAATATTTTTATTTTTACTCAATTTAAATATTTTTCAAAAAAATCAAAAATTTATTTTTATTTTAGTTGATAGATAAATAATTTTATACTAATTTAATGTTTAAATTATAAATTTTATTTTAATATATTTAAATAATAAATTAATAAATCCTTAGTTTTTATTTTAAGGATAAATTTTTTGAGAATGTTTATGTTCATATTATGCAATTGATTTTTAAATATTTCTTAAAAATTTTAAATAATTTACTATTTAAAATATATAAATTAACCTTTTTTTAAGGAGAGAGTGAAAGAATTTTTTTTGAAATGAGAGATTTAGAGATTTATATAAATTTAAATTTTAAACTTTTAGTTTCTTAAATTCAAATATAAAATTATCAAATAAAAGTATATAATAAATTTAATTAATTAAAAATGAGATTAAATTTAATAAAAAATTAAGCTCATGTAATTAATTTGTAAACATTTTAAAGTTTTCATTTTAAATGATTTAAATAATTTATTATTTAAAATATAAAATTAAATTCTTAAGAAAAACTTATTTAAAATGAGATATTGAAAGATTTTATGAATTATAATTTTAAAATTTTAAAATTTATAGATTTAAATATAAAATAAAAATTTTCATATAAAAGTATATAATAAATTTATTTAAGCAAATAAAAGGGATTGAATTGGGTATAAAATAAAAGTATCATCTTAAATAAGTTCATGTAAATATTTTTTTCAAATATTTTTTAAACTTATTTAAATAGTTTAAATAATCATTAGTTAAAATATAATAATTAATTTTAAAGGATAGATTGAGAAATTATACAAATTATAAATTAAATTTTTTATTTTTTAAATAATGTATATAATTAAAATTTTTCATTAGAAATTCAAAATAAATTTAATTAAGTAAAAATGAGATTAAATTGAATAAAAAATAAAAAATATCGTCTTAATTAAACTTATGTGGTTAATTTTTTTAACATTTCATAGAAGTTTTTATTTGAATAGTTTAAAATTTTATTATTTAAAATTGAAAATTAATTTTTTAAATAAAATTGAGAGAAATTTTGTTAAAAAAATGAGAGATTGAGAGATTTTATAAATTATAAATTTAAATTTTTAAAATTTTAAATTTTAATGTAAAATTAAAATTCATCATATATAATTACATAATAAATTTAATGAAGTAAAAATGAGATTAAATTGAATAAAAATAAGAGTAGTATATTAATTGAGTTGTAAACTTAATTGTAAGTTTGATTGTAAGAGTCAACTGAGTCTGAATGCACTTTATTAAATTCTATTTTTCACTTGTGATATAATTAAAATTAATTCATAAAATTATAGTGTAATTGACTCAATTAAAAGTTTTGGGTATAATTTAAATTTGTATAAAGGTTTGAATTTTTTTAATAATTTAAAATCTTTCATCCTCCATGGACATCTCCTTAATAGATCTTTAAATCTTTCCCAAGCTTGATCGAGTGTTTCTCCATCTTACTGGTAAAAACCAATAGTTTCATTGTGCAGCCTTGTAGTCTTAATAGAGAAAAATACTTGTTGAAAATGGTGTAAGACAGCTGGTCTTGTGATACTTCTCAGTTCTAATGAATTTATCCACACTTTGGTCTCATCCTTTAATGTGAAAGTGAACAATCTAGCATCCATGGACATGCCACTATCTAAAAGTATCACAAATCTCCAAGAAGTAAATTGGACAGTATTAGTTAGCATCTGAATAAAGGTTGGTTTAATTTCAAAATTATTTGCATTTATAGTCGACCTTGTAAACTCCTTCAATCGTTGACTTTCTACATTTGACATCTCTTGATTTCTTTGAATTTCTCTTCTTCTTTCATTCAAGTATCTCAAAGTCTAGAGGAGAGAGTTCTTTATCATTCTCATAATTTTGAGTTCTAATCATGTACTTGAAATAAAGAACAAGAGATACACTTAAACAAAAAATAAGAAGAAAATTCTAGATTAATATGCAAATAAATTGCTTTGTATTAATGTTGATGATTCCTAGTAAAGACACCAAAAACTTATTTCTTATGTTTTACTCAAGTGAGTATGAACTCTTATTTTGTAATAAAGTGTACTCAAAGTATGAATATCATTTTCATGAGGATCACAGAATAAGTAATAAGATTTTTGCTTGTTGTGTTATTTAAAAACATAAATTAGAAGATGTTTAGACTAAAACTAAGAAAGCTTAAACTAAACTATGACTAATAGAAATCTACTTGTAAGAAGACAATTAAGATAACGAGATAACTAGTAGTTTAACTTCACTTATTAACTTTTTAGGGTTCCTATTCTTCATTTAATTAGTTTATTCATCTAGTATAACTATCAGGTTACTAAAGTTGTTAATTAATCTCTCTCAAGAATCAATCAACATATAATAATATGTTTAACTAAAAGTCTCTCAATATAATAATTAATCTTGCAATCATCAATCATAATAAGACCCTAATGATAGCAATAATTGACTAAAGTCTTTTAAGATAAAATGGATTAAGTGAATTATTAAAGATCTAATTCATGAAAAGCATCTTTCAATAGCTGATTTATAAAACTAAGTAGGATTAATGGCCAGTCAATCAATTGTAATAAGTTCACAATAATTGCTAACACATTAGATGAATAAAACTAAGTAGACTTAGATTAGAAAACCATAATGCGTTAGACAAGATCCATATACACCCTAGTTAAGAAAGATTTAGTCCATAACAGAAAGGAAAACAATCAAACAATTTGGTATGGAAGACATGATTGTCAATCCTCAAAGTTTCAAGTTTGATTTCCCTTTAATCTCTTTTTGTTCCTAAGCTTCTTGCTTGATGCCTTGCCTCCTTCTTTTATTGAATTATTCACTTCCTTAATTATCAAATTCATGTGCCTTAGCCTCCTTTTATAGTGTTCTTAATTATAATACAATATAGGAAACTTGTAGGAGTGAAATAGGAAGTAATTAAAGTCAAATAGGAAGCCAATTTTTTGCCTGTATAGTGATACACCCCCATGCACATTGATGCATGGCCATGTAAATTTATGATCCCCTTTGAAGTTATGTATTGCATCATTGCATAGAAGTGCACAAAGGGGTGTAAATATCTTACATGGTTATGTAAATACGCGACTCCTCCCTTGCTAGTTTTGATCAAGTTGATGCATGAGGGTGTGTGGACTTTCATGGGCATGCAAACTTTAAGGCCCCTTCTTCAATTTTAACCCTACAAAAGCATAACACACATTATAAGGTCCTTTTTGTATGATAAATGCATTTAAGAACTATAATTTCTCAAGTGAATTGAACTTGAAAATGTGTTAGTTTATGCACCAAATATTCACACTTATCTTTAAAATTAATCAAAACTTCTAACATAGAATCACACAGGTGTGGGAGTTGAATCCATTGAGTCAAAACTTGCATTAGACATATAGCCTCAATAATTTTTTCTTCTAATAATCAAAGAACTTGTCTAATAATTTTGTTAACTTTTGTGTGCCATCCATTGCATGGTTATCTAGCCTTCAATGACCATTTATTTTTTGTGAATTTGATCATCAAAATTATTATGCAAACCTTAAATGACCAAAGTTATTATTTCATTCATGTCTTATCCATCTATACTTAATTATCATGCCTTTATATTTTATTTGATATATTCTTTGAAGAGTTTTAGAGATCTTAGTCCTAAGAGTTTATGAAATTAACTTAAGAATGTCATTAAGTTAAGTGTTCTATTAAGTAGAGGGAAAATATAGGTTCTTTGTCTCTTACTTTGTTTTATCACACAAACACTAGATGGAAACATTAGGAACTTTGTTAGTTTGTTTATTATCTTTAAAACATAAATAGAACCTTAAGACTTGACAAAGATAATTTTTATTAAACTTATGTGATATATTGAACATTATGTGAAGAGGTGAAATTTGGCATGTTTTAAAGATGTTTGGGCAAATACAAAATTATATACACCATCGCTTGCACTAAAAGCAATATGGAAAGACATGTTATAAACTTTATCATTGGTTTGCCTCACACATAAAGGGATAAGACTTTGTTATAATAGTGATAAATTTTCTAAGATGGCTCATTTTGCAACATGCCATAAAAGTTTTGATGCTTCTTATATATTTGATTTCTTATTGAAAGAGATTGTGCAACTTCATAGATTTTAAAAAATGATTACCTTGGTCATAACATGTAGTTTTTATGTTATTTTGGGCAAACTTTATGGCATAAGATAGGAATGCAACTTTGAGTTTAATAATGCAGCTTGATTTTAGTTTAACAACACATCTTTAGGCTGGTGGTCAAATTGAAGTAATGAACCAAAGCTTGAAAAAACCTGTGAAGAAGTTTCATTGGCAAAAATATTTGACAATAGGATTGTTACAAGCTTTAACCAAATTTGCTTATAATAAATCTCTAAGTCAAAGATCTACTCAAAGTTCTTTTTAAATTATTTATGGGAAAATTCCTATCATCCCTATTGAGCTTACTCCAAAAGGTATTCATCAATAATTCAATGGTGATACTAATGAAAAAACTAAAGAGATTAAGAAGTTAACTAAAAGCTCAAAATTTAAAACAGAACAAGCGATATAAGTAATAAGCTAATAAATATACAAAATTGTTACTTTCAAGTAAGGTGATGTAGTATGGATTCATTTATGAAAAGAGAGATTTTTCAAATGACTATAAGGATAGTTGGACCATTCAAGATACTAGAACTTATTAGTGAAAATGCTTATCAAAATTTATTTTTTAGAGATTACATTGTGTCAATTACTTTCAATGTTGTAGTTTAAAGGTTCAGATGAAGATGAATAAGACTTAAGGGTGAGTCTTTTTTAATCAGATAATCAATAATTTCATAACTTCTAATTTTTAGATTCTTTGTCTTCATGTCAAGGAACAACTACTTAGGAACTTTTTTTATGTACTTTTTATCTTGGAATTCCTAAATAAGAGAAGATTAAATTTTAGTTAGGCTTTTATTGAAAAATATTTCCTTTCCTAATTTGTATTATCTTCATTCTTGATTAATTTCATGGTTGGGCCTATAAATGCAATCTTCTCATCATTTGTAATTAAAATTTTCTAATATCAAAAATAAAAAATTTCTTTTTATTTGTATTCTCTCTCTCTTAATGGATTCCTAAGGAATTTAAGTTCTTTTATACCCTTCGAATGAATACCAAGATAGTGTTATATGTCTTCGACCACCTACCTTTGTGTGGATTATCGTAATGGGATTTTGATTTCACCAATATCAATATATATGATTCTTATGGTTATAAGTGTTCCACCATTTGGCAGATTTATGATACAATTGTTTGTCCTAAAATTTCTTTTATTTCCAATTTATTTGTTTACAACCTCATAGTGCCAAATACATTTAAAAATATCAGTTATATTTTCTATATTGGACTAGGTTGGTCAAACCTAGGTCAAAGGTCTTTTTTGATATTGACAATGTAAATTGATAAGTTCTAACATCTTTTTCAAGTGTTGATTTGGCAGTTTTAAGATAGGTTTGCATTGAAAGTTGGATAAGAGTCTAAATCTCAAAAATTGTGAAAGGCATACCAATTCGCAGCTAAGAACTTATAAATCACGACCGCGAGATTGCAACAGAAATGAATGAACTTGAACTAAACAAATTCTTAGAGCAAATCACAGTCGTAACCTTACCAAGAATGGCATGATATTCAAATAGTCAAATTCGTGATGACCATCAAGTTGATAGTCTCGATCGTGACTTTTATAATTGACCGGAGGGAACCAAGTCCACAACTAGAGCTTGCCAAGTGTCCAAGATAACTGTTGACATATCAAAATTCACGACGATGAAATAACTTTCATGACTATGACCTGTTGAAGCATTTTCTCCTTATCAAATAGAATAATTTTTTGTGCCAATTACATCTAAGAAGAACTTGAATTATGACCGCGACTTTTGGTTAGTTGGATAAACACAACGACTATTTTTTTTAGAAGAATAATAACAACATGCCACATGGGCTAGCTGTTAGATAGAAACAGGGTTCTCCATCAAGATCTCAACTTTTGTAGCGTAAAATGACAATTTGCGATCTTGACATTTTAGTCATGACCACAAAATTAGTTTGATAGGAATTTAATGTAAAATTTGCCTAACTTGCATTAGAGATTTAGACATAGTTTCTTTATAACGTCTCTTTGGTGGTTATTGCCTATAAATACTCCACCATATATACACGAATGTAAGAGAATAACCTTGAATATAAACAAACTTTTGTAATTTTATTTCTCAACCTTAAATTTTTTTTATTGTGAGTTGATATTATTGGGTGTAAGCATTAAACACCATTGTTGTTGGGTTTTAGATTTAGCCTAGCTGTAAAACTCTTGTTTAGGTTAAATGTGAACCTTTGGGAAAACACTTGAGAGGTTTCCTTATGTAAACCTTAAAACACAAGTTGTGAGGTTATGTGAGAGCCATAAAACACAAAGTGTACTTGTTTGGTGTGAGCTTGACAACAACATTTAGTGATAGTAAAACATCCAATTGTAAAGAATTGGGGAGTGGACATAGGGTTCATTAACACCCGAACTACTATAAAACATTGTGTGTTCATCTCTTCTCTTTCTCCTTAAATCTCCAAATTTAGTATCTACCCTCTAAAATTTTTCAATTCCCACCAATTCAGCCTTTCTTCTTAGTGCTCAAGGGCCAATAAGTGGTATCAGAGCCAAGTTCTCATTAAAACTCTTAATTGAGTGAGCAAAGACATATGACATAAGAAGGAATTCATACCCATCTCAAACCATACTTTGATGGATCTAATTATACACATTAGAAGTATAGGATGGAGATATATTTGGATAGTGATGTGGTGGACCTTTGGGATATTATGGCAAAAGAATGGAAGCCTCGTTCTAAGGTGGTTGATGGAAGTGAAGAGTTAATCCCCAGAAAAGAATGGGTGAAAGCTCATCGAAGATCAAATGGAAGAAACAAAAGGGCAATGACAATCCTTTTTAGTTTTTTGTCAAGGAAAGCAATAGGAAGAGTTCAACATTGCCTCACAACCCATGAAATTTGAAAAGCTTTGGAGAATTATCATGATGGCACAACCTTAGTGAAATCCAGCAGATTGGAGATGTATGTGACATAATGAGAGTTATTCACGATGAAAGACAATGAAAGCATCATCGATATAACAAATAGACTTCTATCCATCTTCATAAAGATGAAGAAGTTCAAAATAATACTCACCAATCACGAGGCAAACACAAAATACTTAAATCATTATCTCTTAAGAAGTTTGGTGCTAGGGTATGTAGTATACAAGAGTCAAATCTAGAAATTGGAAAAATGCCAATAGATGTTCTCATAAGCAAACTTCTCACTTATGAGCTAGCCTTGAAAAAGGATGAAGAGATGAAAAAGATAAGAGGGCAAGTGGACAAGAATGACAAAATAGAGATAAGACTTTAGCTCTCAAATCCTCATCTAAAGACAAAGAAGTAGAGGTTGTATCAAGTGATGATGATAGTGAACAAGAAGAAAACGAGTAGCCATACTTTTTAGAAGAACCAAGGAGCTAATAACAAGAAGAAAAGATAAAATGAGATTCAAGAAATCTTCTCCCAATCTTAAGGAAAAAATAGGAGTGAAGTAACATGTTATGACTGTGGCAAGCAAGGGAACATCAAGTATGATTGCCCCAAGTTAAAAAAGAAGAAGAAATGGGACAAAAAAAAAGAAAAAAAGTTTTAAAGCTACTTGGGATGATAGCTTTAGTGAGGAGGATGAAGATGAGGAAGTGGCAAATCTATGTTTCATGGCACTATATGACTTTTCTAATGAGGTAAGTTTTTCACCTCATTTGTGTGAAAATATGATGCATTAGATGATGTAGATGATGAGCTCTTAGAAGCTCTTTCCTTAAGATGTGACAAATATAAGTCATAATGAAAACTTAAAAAAAGAAATGCTTAAGATTAGAAAATAAGTTTAACTCATTAAATGAGCTTGTAAGTGAGTTGAGGACTTCAAATAAAGAACTCAAAAAATCTGTTGAAAGTCTTACTAAATCTTCTTCTTCTCTAAACTCCTTGAGAAAGGAAAATGATACCTTAAATGGAAAGGTAATTGAGCTTAGAAATTCCATTTCTAAGTTTCATAAGGGAAGGAAGCTTTAGATACATTAATTATATCTCAAAGACCTCCTTTAGTAAGATATGGTCTTGGCTTCAATGGAGCCTCCTCATCATCTACTGCCCCTCCCACTACTTTCATTAGAGCTTTAGTACCTCAAACATCTAGTATTGAGGTAGTTGGGAGAAAAAGTGTTCATAGCACCAAGCCACCAATGCCCAAGAGCAAGGAAAAGATAGATCAAGGCTCAAATTCCAAGGCTAAAAAGCCTAATCATACATTCATCTACATTAAAAAACATGTTCCCTTCAACACATAAAAAATTCTCTTATACTTTTAATCATTCATGCACATGCTCACACACACATCATTATAATATGAGAAGGACCCCTACTCATATTAAAGTGATGCATAGGAAGAAGACTCACAAGTTTAAATTTCAACGTCATTATTGCATGGAGTTTGATCATATAAACATCTTTTGTTGTATAAGGATGACTCACCTCAAATTAGAGGACCCTTCTAGGCCTAACCCACAAAGATCCAAGTATACTTGGGTACTTAAACAAAAGTGATTTGTTTATGTTGTGTAAGAGTGTATGATAGCCACCAATAAAGACCATTATTGGCATGTGGATAGTGGGTGCTCAAAGCATATGACGAGCAATAAAAAGCTATTCATAGCCATAAAAGAGAAGGAAGGTTGCAATGTCACTTTTGGGAACAATGCCAAAGGTAAGGTAATTGGCATTGAAACAATTAGTAAGAATGGTTGTTCACTTATTGATAATATTCTTCTAGTAGATGGTTTACAACACAATTTGTTTAACGTAAGTCAATTATGTGATAAAGATAAAAAAGTCACCTTTGACCCTAAAGAGTGTCAAGGTACCATTTTGGTGGATAAAAAGGTAATCTTCATGGGTGAAAGGTGGGGCAATACCTACTTAATTAACTTAGACAATTTGGCTAACCAATCTTTTAAGTGTCTTGTGTCCCTTAACAATAAGGCTTGACTTTGACATAGAAGACTTAGTCATGCTAACATGGAGCATCTACAAAGCCTATCTAAAGGAGTACTAATGGAAGGACTTACCAAACTAAAATTCCCAAAGGACAACATATGTGGACCATGCTAAATGAGAAAGCAACATGAATCTTCATTCAAGGCAAAGAATGTTATAAGTATATATAGACCTCTTCAGCTTATCCATATGAACTTGGTTGGACCTACTCAGAGTGTTAGCTTAAGTGGAAAGTATTATTCAATTATCCTATTCGAGTGTCCTCTCTAGCTCATAAGAATGACACTTTTGATGCTTTTAAAAGTTTTGCAAAAAGAGTTCAAAATGAAAAAGGTTACTTCATTTCATCTATAAGGAGTGACCATGAAAAAGAATTTCAAAATGAACCTTTTGAAACTTATTGCCTAGAGAATGAGATTTCTCATAACTTTTCAACTCCTAGAACACCACAACAAAATGGTGTTGTAGAGAGGAAAATAGATATTATTAAAGATGGCTAAAACCATGCTTAATGAGTACTTTGTGCCTAGTTACTTTTAGGCTGAAGCCATAAATACTTCTTGTTATATTGCTAATTGTGTTTTCAAATGACCAATTCTCAATAAAACCTCTTATGAGCTTTAAAATGGTAGAAAACCTAAGTTATCATACTTAAGACTTTTTGGGTATAAATGCCAAATCTTAAATAGCAAGGACAACCTTGGAAATTTTGATTTTAAGATAAATAAAGGTATTTTTCTGGGTTTTTCCACCTCTAGTAAATCCTATAGTGTATTCAATAAAAGTAATATGGTCATTAAACAGTTAATGAATATTATGTTTAATGAATTTAGTAAACTTGATCTTGGAAAATATTCTCTTGTTGATAGTCTTGCAGGTGACTTTGTGAAAAAGGAGTTAGAGCCAACTTCAAGAGAAATGGTTATAGACCTTGACAAAAATAAGTCATCGAAAGAAGTAAAGGAATCCCAATTACAATAAGTGAAAATTCCAGCTCACGATCTTTCTAATGTTTGCAGATTCTCCAAACATCACCCAAAATATCTAATTATTAGTGACATATCCAAGGGGATAAGTACTAGATCTCAACTTTATGTTTTAGACAATAATCTTGCATTTGTTCCTCAATTTGAGCCAAAATCAATTGATAAGCCTTTTGATGATGATGAAAGCTGGGTAATTATCATGCAAGAGCAACTTAACTAATTTGAGAGAAACAAAGTATGGAAACTTATTCCTAGCCCTAGGGAACACCCTATTGTAGGATGAAAGTGGGTGTTTAGAAATAAGCTAGATGAGCAAGGTTTCATTACTAGAAATAAAACTAGATTGGTCGCAAAGGGATACAACCAAGAGGAAGGAATTGATTATGATGAAACCTTTACCCCTATAACAAGATTAGAGGCCATTAGGATTCTCTTAGCTTATGTATGTCATGTGAACTTTAAAATTTTTCAAATGGATGTTAAAAGTGCATTTTTAAATTGTCTAATTGAGGAGGAAGTTTATATTGAACAACCTCCGAGTTTTGAATCTCATATTTTTTCCAAATCATGTTTATAAGTTAATTAAAGTCTTGTATGGTTTGAAACAAGTTCAAAAAGTTTGGTATGAAAGACTTAACTCATTTCTTTTACAAAATGATTTTGAAAAAGGGAAGGTTGATACTACTTTATTCGTCAAAATGCACAATCGAGACACACTCATTGTGCAAATATATATTGATACTATATTTAATGCAACTAATGAATCTCTTTATAAAGATTTTGCCAAGTGTATGACTAAGGAATTTGAGATGAGCATGATGGGAGAGCTCAAGTTCTTTCTTGGCCTATAAATCAAACAAACCAAAGAGGGCATCTTCATCAACCAAGCTAAGTACATAAAGGATCTATTCAAGAAATTTGGTATGGATAAATGTAAAGTAGCAAAGACATCAATGTGTGCTACCATCAAACTAGATAAAGATTAATCAGGAAAGCCAGTTGATGAAAAAAGGTATAGAGGTATGATTGGTTCTTTTCTCTATCTTATTGCCTCTAGACCCAACATCATGTTTAGTGTATGCATATGTACTAGGTTTTAATCATGCCTTAAGAAATCTCATATAAATGTTGTTAAAAGGATTCTTAAGTATTTACATGACACATTGTAATTAGGCTTATGGTATCCTAGGAATTCATCTTTTGGCCTTTTAGGTTATTTGAATGCAAATTATGTTAGTAGTTTATTAGATAGAAAAAACACTTTTGAAACTTGCCAATTTATAGGAGAATGCTTAGTTTCATGGTTTAGTAAGAAACAAATTTTAGTTGTTTTATCCACCACAAAAGCAGAATATATAGCGATAAGTTATTATTACACCCAAGTTCTTTAGACGAAACAACAACTCAAGGATTATGATAAAGTCGTTGATCACATTGTAACATCCCTATCCCTATTCATTAGCATTATCACATGAATATATTCATTGTACAAATGATATGAAATCTCATATGAACATATGCACAGGATAAATAATCATTTATACATGTGAATTGTAAAAAAACACGACAATGACAATTGCACTGTTGCATTTGGGATGCTTGAACATATATGCATAATTATATGACAAATTATTTCATGTTGTGTGCTTATTATGGCATCATAAATAATGGTGTTTAAGGGCTCATCTAAAAGTATAAAGAGCATTTAGAAATTAGAGGATGGACGAAGGTGATGAAGGAGTGAAGAAGAGGGACTAAAAGCAAAACTTTTAACTTTCAACCAATAGGAAACCAGCCCCAATCTTTTGACTTATTTAAGATAAGAATACAGACCATTAGGGTCAGATTTTGAGGAAAAATCGTGGGTTGTAGCAGAAACAAAGGGAGAGCTAAGGAAGAAAGAAAGAAAGGAAGAAGAAGAAGAAGAAGAAGAAGAAGAAGAAGAAGAAGAAGAAGAAGAAGAAGAAGAAGAAGAAGAAGAAGAAAAAGAAAAAGAAGAAGAAGAAGAAGAAGAAGAAGTATGGGCTGCCTAAGATTGGTCCTTTGTTTTGGTGACCTTATAGACTGAACTGGATAATGAGTAAAACATGAAAAATGTTCATTTATATGTTTTGTAACTGATGGTAGAATATTATTGCAATTGGACTGGTACAATTTGAGATATGCCTAAGAATGTAAGACCTACTCAGACTGAGATGACATTGCAACAGGGCAGAACTTAAAAATTCACCACATTTTATGTGTATCTGATATTAGTCTAAAATTTAAATATGTTGTCCCATTATATGCCTAGTTTGTTTGAAAAAAAGAATCAAGCCATTTTGATAAGTATATTGAGACTTATTGTTGTGATTGTGTAGCCAGCTCAGGCTGCTATATAAGGAAAATATGTATATACACTACGTACACTTGCATGAATCATGTCATAACTGCATACCAAGTATTCATAATCATTTTGATATACTTATAACCATATATGTATCAAATGTTAGGATCTCAATACTTTGAAGAAGCCCTACCATAAAGGTTGGTCACATCAAAAGG
>CATIWR010097361.1:0-16136 GCA_949677035.1 Omphalea diandra | reverse complement strand
CCCTCACCACGATCACACTCAACCTAAAACACCAAATAATACACCACTCCTACAATAAAAATAAATTAACATAATATCGCTATATATATATATATATATATATATATATATATATATATATATATATATATATATATATATTTATATATATATCTATATATATATATATATATATATATATATATATATATATAAAATAGGGCACATTTCAAAGATTATGTAGCTCAACATCACATGCACTTAGTGTTATATTTTGAATTGAAAGAGTAGAGATGATTGGAATAATATAAAAGTTAAGCTTATGAATAAATTGAATTTAATGAATTTAAATCATCATAAAAGGTTACAACTAATAATTGGTTAGTTAAACCCAATTCCAATAAATTATTTATATCTATATATTTTTTCAATGTGAAATTAATTCCTATTAGGAAAATGTGACTTAGAGATGCATGAGATATTATATGCCAATGGGTACAACGTTAGTTATATTTAAATTACACTATTTCTTATACTTCATCTGTTTCACAATAATAGTCGTTTAAAAAAAAATTATTTCACAATATCTGTCATTTTAAATTTTTATGCATTATTTATTACATTTTTTTCAATTTTACCCTCATTATTAGTATTAAAAACTATTTAAAGCTATATAATTGTTTTCTTAATATGTAGAGGATATATTTGTCTATCTCAACTAAATTAAGGCTATTTAATAACTTCCTTAATATATGTTTATTTTTCTAAAACGACTATTATTATGAAATAAATGGAGTATATATTTTCAAAGAAAGCTGATAGGGATAGTTCTTGTTGCTTCTTATAATAGCATAATTCTTAAGGTTGTGTTTGACAACTTTTTTTAAAAAAAAATTAAATACAGAATTTATTTATTTTGATATTTATTTTTATCTTTTCAATTCAATTCTATATCTTTTTTATTCACTTTTTATGTTTGCAAAAATATTTTTTTAAAAAGCAAAATATAGCCTTGATGATAACATTGCTCATTTATTAAATACAAAATTTTTCATTTATTTATTAAATACAATGGTGACAATGGTGATCCATATTTGGCTTTAATTTCTTAAATACAAAATTTTTCATTTTATTTATAAAATTTCTTCATTTAATTATTCACTTTCTATATATATATTTAAACAAATTTTATATTTAAAAATTAAAAAATAAAAATAAAACAAACAGGATATTAGGGGCGATGGCACTGTAATTATCACTTCTCACTATGTATAGCTTATCATTTTTCAAATTTACATATTTTGCATGTTTTTTGTGATGCAGCCCAACTAAAACATGGTAAGCACAGTCAGAAGAGGGTTCATATCTTGTATTTCTATTTTTCTAATACGACATCCCACTTTTTCATTTGACATCAAAATAATGAATTTGATTGATGTTAAACTAACTTACACTCCCCATCTATTAAGAAACTGAAAGAAAAATGATGATGGATGAAAAATTAATGTTTTGTTTATTTCATAAAAAATAATTTATTTAAAAATTTTTTTGAGAAATATATATTTTTGTATTTGAAATATATTATAAAAACATAATTTTTTATTTATAAGTATAATAGAATTTTGATTACAAACACTTTATTTTTATACTATTTATTATTTAATATGAGAAAATATATTAAAAATAAAAGTTTTTGGAATTTCACATATCATCAGCAACTACCAGCCGCCATCAGCTATCGATGATGTCAATGAATATAAATCTCTATTGATAATATTTAGTATTTAGTTATCTAGTTAGTTGTACTCTTAACTAGCTAATACTTATCAAATCATATCTCTATAACCACACTAGTGTACATATATTAGTGTAATACCCTTCATATAATATCTACACGATATAAATATTTACATGATATCAGAGTGTAGACGCTCCCTTTTTTAAGTCTTTGTTTTCTTTCTTTACACGTTCATCATGGCTATTTCACCAGTCAATACCTCCACCACTGTCCCTTCAACTGTTGTTCATCAACCCTTTGCTATCAAAGTTAACTCCAAGAATTATTTGGCATAGAAAACACAGTTCCTACCCTTACTGAACTATCAAGATCATAGTTACCAGGTACTCTCATCTCCCCCCAAGTACCACGATCTGGTACTCGAGTATCAAAACGCGGTACTTTTAAGTTCTGGATCTCTTTGATACTTGATCTGGATTTCTAAAAATAGAGTACCAATTGTTTTTGAAGGAATAAATATTAATTAAGTAATAATTATTTAAATTTAACTGTTCATTTATTTATAGATATTGAATGCTGAAAAAATAAGCCAATAAAAAAGAATAAGTCCTTTCCCATTCTTAGCTAATAACAATTACTCATCAAAAAGTTTACCAAATACCAACGTTAATAATCAATCTCTCTTCTCTCTGCCAACTCTTGATATTTTTACTTTCTTTTTCTCTGTAGTCCATCTCTTTTTATCTAACCGAAATTTCAAACTAATATTGGAGAATCCTAAAAATTGTATTTAGTAAAAGGAAGTTAGATAAAGTTAGATATGAGAAATAATGCTTTTGAAACACTTAAAGATTCAAGTGATGAGAGTGACGAGTTGGAGGCTTCAACTCAGCCAATAAAGAAGCCGAGTATCCAAATTGTAGAGGTATCACAAAAGACCCAATAGGATTCATTAGCAAAACCATTATTGAGTGAAGTCAATATCATTAGAGTATCATAATCTAAAAATCCTGGAGGAGTAAGATATTGGTCATGCAAACATTGCAAGAATCAATACAACAGCTCATATACAAGAATTCACTACCATTTCTTTAGAGCTCCACCAGGGGAGAAAGTAGGAATACAATAATGTCTAGCACTCTTGATAAACAAGGCTACGTATGAGGAGATAAGAAGAAAGGTTGAAGAGGCAGAGAAACCAGGTGTGTCTTTATCTGTGAAAAATTCTATAATTAGCTCAAAGCATAGACCAATGGTTGCTAAACCAATCGAAAGTGCTTATAATCAATTAGAGAGGGGTATGTGGATTTAAAAGTGATGAGGGAATTGTGTGCCAATAGTATTCCTTTTAATTTTTTACGAAATCCTCAATTTTGTGAGATGGTGACAGCAATTAACAAGGCCCCCAAAAAGATACAAAGCTCCATCTTTTGAAAAAGCAAGAACTACATTATTAGATGAGTGTAAAAGAGATGTAGAGAAAGATATAGGTCCAATCAAAGAAACTTGGTATATTCAAGGTGTGTCAATCATTTCTGATGGATGGACTAATGTTCAGCATCGACCATTGATTAATGTTATTTTTGCAAATAGTCATGGGGCCATGTTCATGTATGCTGATGATTTTTCAGGCATTGAAAAAACAGGTTATATACCTTCAATTCTTCATATTTTGAATTTTTTTACCATGAAAAAGCTAACAAATAAAAATATTGGGGTTGTTCAAAATCTTTATATTTGGATGTGTAAGACGTGCTATTGCAGATTATTTAATCAAGGCAATTGAGGATGTAGGGCCATCTAATGTTCTTCAAGTTGTTACATACAATGCAGCGAATTGTAAAGCGGTTGGAAAAGAAATACAAAAGGTATACAATCTTATATTTTGGTCTCCTTGTGTTGTCCATACTCTCAACCTAATTTTTAAGGATTTTGCCTAAAAGTTGGATTAGATGAAGGATGCCTATAAAGGAGGAAAATGCATTGTGAAATACATTATCAATCGCTCACAAGCATTAGTTATCTTTAGAACTCAATCGAAGATGGAATTGTTGAAGGTGGCAAAGACTAGATTTGCTTCACACTACATTTTATTGAAAAGGTTGTTAGATTGTAGAGAGTCTATAGCAACCATAACTATCCTAAAATCACGGAGCAAGTGGGTGAAACAAAGAGATGAGAGAACATCTTTGTTGAAGGTGGCAAAGACTAGATTTTCTTCACACGACATTTTATTGAAAAGGTTGTTAGATTGTAGAGAGTCTCTAGCAACCATAACTATCCTAAAATCATGGAGCCAGTGGGTGAAACAAAGAGATGAGAGAACAAGGACAATGTGTACCTTAGTTGCTGCAACAATTGGTCAAAAGGAATTTTGGGAGGAAGTTGAAAATAGAATTGCTATTACTAGGCCACTTTATATGTTGATTAAGTTTAGTGATGGTGAATGTCCAAAGTTGGGGGAGATATATGAAAGGATATATAACATGCTTAGAGAATTGAAGGATATAATGAGCAATAATAAGTATAAAGATTGCTATGAACAAATGGAGACTATTGTGTTGGAAAGATAGGGAAAGATGAATGTTCTAAGGCATTGTCTTGGTTTTGCTCTCACTTAAAGATTTTATGATTCATACTACCTGGAGATAATAGCTCCTGTCCATGGAAGGGCTACAAACCTTGATAAAGAAGTTGTTTTAGGTGTTATGGAAGCTTTTTAAAGAATTACAAAAAATAGGATGGAAGAAAAGCTCTTACGAGTTTAATTCGCAACTTTTCATATGAAGAAAGGTGTATATGTTGATACAAAGACTTTAATATGATTGATTAAAGAAACAATAAGCTAAATTTCATTGATTGAGAAAAATTTGTACGTATCAATTGAACTAAATATTTTTGATAAAAAATGAAAAAAGTTATTAATATATAATTAATTTTGATCATAAAAATTATTTACCATGAACATTTATTATTTATCAAATTAATATTTTAATAAATGGCTAATAGTTATATTATATTAATTAATTGAAAACTGTAAAATGGCTAATTAAAAATATAAAAAAATCAAATGTATATAATAAAAGAAAAATATTTTAAAAGAAATAAAAGCAAATCATTTATTTAAATTAAATGGTAAAAATTAAAATAAATTAACATAATATTAATTTTTTAAGTTTCTTATATATAAAATAAAGAATAAAATGAAAATTTTTTTAATTATCTTATAAAATTTTCACTATAATTGGCGCACAATCAAATAATATGAGTGCTTTCTAGAATTTCAAGCTTACCTGAAACAATCTCTCATCCGTCACTTCAATATCGATAAAAGAACCTTATATCATATTATTGGTCATATTCGTGGAGATAGAGCAAGTGTTTAATTTCACATTAGAAGAAGATAAATTTATTAGGGTCATAGTTTTAATTTCACAAAAGTGAGGAACTTGCTATGGGGACTGAAATCCTCAACTTTGGGATATGGAAATTGAAACTTGAGCAACGTCTCACTTACCATGAACGCCAACTGCAGTTTTCAATGCTTTGGAACGGGATGTCTCCACTGATGGACACCTATATCACAAATTTTTGCTGCAGTCGATCAAAAAAATTCATGGTTATATTTCACTCTTTCACTAAAATATAATGAATATGGACGGACCATTGCAAGACTTATTTCAAAGTAAATACTGTATAATCATTCACATAAAGACCGGAGAGATCAATGTAGTATAGTGGCCTTTTGGAGGAAATTCTACTATTCCTTTGCTCAATTTATTAATTAAATAAAGTTACAGGATATAGACGGGCTCCGATAATTTATATTAATAGTCATTGAATTTTAATCTAAATTTTGTTGTGGTCATAGAATTTTAGTTTTAATCATTGTAGTTGCTGAATTTTTATTTTTCGTTATAATGAACATGTTTTAGGACCTTTTTACTCTAACAATCTATAAATTGACAACATGATTTAAAATATGGGTTTCATTATGATTTAAAATATTTTTATGACCTTCTATTTTTGTTAAAATTTGTAGTACTTGTTGGCAGATGCATTTCAATTTTGGCAGATACGGAATTGGAGAATACTGCCATTCCAAACTCGACCCTTCTCACTTCAACAATTTCAGAACATTCAATCAAAGCAAGCTTCATGAAGGAGCCATGTCACATCCTTAATTAATCCCACTGTTGGATATGCTTACAACACTAATCCCTTGTTTAGAGAGTTGACAGAATTTTCTATGTTAGAAAACCCTCTCACACCTTGTTTGGAAAGCTAATTTCCATTAGTTTTTGAAAAGTTTAAAAATCTTCGAAAACTTTCATTTCCTTGACCTATCAATTTGTTGGTTGAGAGGTTTGATTTTTTAACTTTATTTAATTTTAACTATTTTGACTTTTCTATCTTATTTTATTGTTACAATTTTCTATTTAGTTATTTGCTTAAAACTTCATATTTAAAGGATATTTTAGCAATTTCAATATGAAATCTTCCTTAAATCTTATATTCTAATCAAATAAATGGTAATTTACCTTATTTTCTTTTCAATCAAGATAAAATTATTAACCTTACCTTACTAAACTTTATCTTACATATTTTAAAAAAAACTAACCATCTAATTTTTCAAACAGAGGGTAAAAGATGCAAAAACATTTATGTCCTGTCAGCATGGGGTAATTTGGAAGTCCGTGCGACTCTCTCATTTTCATTCCCTTTAGATGCTCCATTCTTCTTGGAGATAGTTTGGGCAAGGAGAATGAGTTCCCATCTTTAGGCTCCAAGAATTTTACTTTCAGTTGTTTGATGCACCTTCGCAGCTTGGGGGTCTCCAACAATTTTTGCACAGAAGAGGCTGAAGATAATACAATACCTATCTCAGTTATGCAGTCTAAAAATTCATAGTCCTCAAGAATGCTGCTTCAGTGTCCTCTGAAGAATCAAGAATGCGAGTCTGATCAAGTAACATTCTGAAAACCAGCAATGACGAGATACTAGATATCACTCCGCGCTCAATGTTTGAAAGAGGACCTGTTATCAAAGTCCGCAACATTTTCAGTTTCCAAACCTCTGGCGGAAGATTACATATAGATGCCCCTGACAAATTGAGATAATGCAAGCTACTCATATTGTTAACGTTTTTTGTGAGTAAAACAACACAATTTGGAAAAATGAACTCTCTAAATCTTAATGAAGCGTGAAAGAGGTTTATATACTTTATGCTTAGCTGTCAATTAGCACTAACAAACTAACTATAAATCAGTTAATAGTAAAATGACATCAGCAACAAGTTTCCCGCCAGCTGATGCAAAACGGCAACGTTTGCTGCAATACATGTCTCCAATGCCCACTGGTAGATCGGCTAAGCGTTTATTATCTCACGAGTTCGACACTCTCAACGCGTGCATAGATTGAAAGAATCCACTTGGTAATATCTCTAGGTTTGTGGCTCTAAGAAGCAACGTTGTAAGATGATGATAGTAATGCTTTTTCCTACACCAAAACTTTGTTCCCGCCTTCCCCCTCCTCACAGGCTAGCCGCAAGGCTATTGTATGAACAACATCATGCATCTTAACACAATGTTCTAATTTACTACCCTCTAGCGAACTCGCAAGTTTTAAACTTGCAATGACATCTTCTCCTTCTTCCTGAGCATCTCAAATGTCATTGAATCCATCTAAAAGCCCTTCTGCAATCCAGAGTTCAATTAGTTCCTCTGTTTTGATATCTTGGCATTTCGGAAACAAGGAAAAACATAGAAAACACCCTCTATGCATATCAGTGCTCAATGTGCCATACCTTACCTTGAGAACTGGAAGGACACGAGCTTCCATATTCGGAAACTTTGTTGGGCCTTCAACTTGTGAACCTCACGCTTCCAGTGCCGGAAGTTGGTCTTAGTAGCCATAGCTAGTACGATAGTGATAAGCAGAAGTGGCGATTCCTTACACATATCAGCAGCATCGTTCCCCAGCTAAGGAATTTATTCCGAATGAGCGTCTAAAAGATTCTGTTCGACGCATAAGTGAAACAATTCTAGAGCAGTTTTTGGTGGCAAACACTTTCGATGCTTTTTGCCTTCATCTTGTCATACATGAGCGGAATGACTGTGGAACCATTTTTTTACTATTCAGGGGATTCCAACTTCTTCATCCAAGTAGAAATAATCCCATTGCTCTTCTGCATTATCGAACATCGAAACAAACTTCTGCCTTCTCTGTAACTTCCATATTGCCTCCCTGTCCGTCTCATCACTTCTATTTTTCCATTCCTCTTCAGAGATTTCAATTTTTTTGCAGATAACTTTCTGAACTGTTTTCACTGGACCTTGTCTTGACATCTCAACCCAAATCACCACACATTCTCTTCTGAAAGCCTTATTGTAAATTTTCTTTAAAAGGGTGGTCTTTTCCACGCCCCCCCATACCATATAAGCCAATATTTTCCACACTTGGATCTTCAATCCATCTACGGATTTCTGCAACCTTCGATTACAACCCCACAGTTTCTGTACAGGCATCTCATTGAGTAGAAGATCACCAGGCCCAGGCTCGACAACAACATCAAAGTTACCATCCTTTATCATTTCACTGCGAGGTTGAGCTTTGCGCTTGCTCTCTTTCCAACCCTGCTGTAGGAGCAACAGTTCTTGGGACAGAACCATCTCAGAACTTTTTTTATGAATTTCTTCTTCAGCTTCTTTGATAATCTCTTTTATATTCTCCCGCAAGCGATTTACTCTATAGAGCCAGTCGGCTACTTTATGCATTTGTTGCATCTGTGGTTTCTTTTCATGTTTAACCCTTGTCTCTACATGCACTTTCAATTCCTTCTGCCGGTGTATTTCATCTTTTAAGGTCTCAAGATTGACTTTCAGTTCTTCAAAGTAATCTGTACGAGCACAGCAAACAGAAGGTGCCTTGATAGCATCCCGCACAGGGTCAATAGCTGCTGCCTCAATGCCTGACATGGCTATATATGCAACATAATCCAAAAAGTGAAAGGAAAAATTCAGCAAAAGAATAAGGAAGGGAAGTTTGATATGAGATAATAGAACGTGGCATGAGAAAGGTAATTTAAAGTTCAGACACAGGAAGAAGGAAGAGATATTGATGCAAAGTTGATGTTCATAGTTGAGGAACATTTCAAGAAGGCAACATATTGAAATTGAACATAGAAAGACCTGAGAAAAAATATCAAGATTTCAGCTTCTGGAAGGGTGTAGGAAATGGAAGCAGAACTTTGAGGAAGGCCAGGGATGATTTAGTCTGATAACAATGAGATAACGTCATGATAGAAGCAAAATATGTGATGCATGATCCATCCCCCTATAGAGAGTATTATTTCCACCATTGATTTCCATTCAACTATGTCACTGACAAGTGACAAGGACTTATAACATGCTAAGCACTTAGCCTACAGAGAGTACGGTCAGAAATGATGCAATTTTGACAAGAACAAAGGAAGAAGAAGCCCATCTTTTTAAGAACTTTTCATTCAAATCTCTTGCTCAACTAGTGACTATAGTGTTCCACTCATCCAATACTTGCTCAATGTGACATCTGTGTGCTGGTCTCATTCCCTTGTTTCGTTCTGCATCTTCACAAGTATTAATTATGAACGTATATTCTTAGTATCAAAAGAAAATATATGGCATAGGTTCAGGGTAAATATAGTACATTATTTATTGTAGACTACCTATTAAGAATGTATTTTCATGATTTTCTTTTGGGGAACCATTTCAAATTCTCTTAACATTTTTCAAAAAAATATAATTAACTTTTATTTTTTGGGTTATTTTCATCTATGTGCCTGCCTCATAGTGTACAAAATTGAAGTTCAAATTATACCCGTCCTCTATTGAAAAATTTGACCATGAAAAATAAATTATTTGGAGTAAAAAACACAAAACTAAAATCTCTTAACTATAAATCAGATTTTATTTAATTATTTTGCGCATCTTTAACTAACTACTTCAAGTTAGAAAATTAAGGTACAAATAAATATTACTTCAATTTTTGAATAAATTTCTAACACTCTGCTTTGATTTAGAAAGTGACAATTATTTTGGAGCCCTTCTCTCTTAATAATTCTTCTCATCTAATTCTTTTATGATGCAATTCTCGCCGCAACTTGTGATGTGCTCACATAATTCTTTGGTGCACTTTATTGAAATTTTAGGGGAAAATCACACAAGTGATATAAAAAATAAAATCCATATAGAAGTAGAAAATCAATATAAAGAGTTCGCTTTATTTAATCTCTCAATATAGAACTGCATCCACAATCCTTTGGAGAGATAATTCATTAACTTAATAAAAGATAAATAGTTGATCAGATAAAATTATTAATCTTCACTCTCAGACACTAACCTAATAATCTCAATGCACTTTCTGCAGTTAATTCTAAGTATTGGAATTGTGTGTACAAAAATCTCTCTTTCCTATTCCTACCTGATGTTGGATTCATATCACTATTTAATTTAGAACTCTTCATATCTTTCTTATTCCTACTTGGTGTGGGATTCATTCACTATTTAATTTAGAAACTCTTCAGAGTCCCTTTTAATATAATTTTTTTTTATTTCAATTTACTATTTAATTTAGAACTCTTCAGAGTCCCTTTTAATATAGATTTTTTTATTTCAATTTAGAATATGATTTGGGGAAATATTCTAGTATTCTAGGCTTTTAAGTTAAATTCGTAAGCTTCATGCATAGTTGGTTTTACTGCCCATTTTAACTATACCCATGCCCACATAACCTATCCATTTACCAACTCTAATTTTGATTATTAAAACACAACTTGCCTTCCTTGCACGCCAGTTTTGTTTTGTTATCCTTCCAAATCTTGTATAATTTCTCATGAACACCTTCAAGAAATTACATGTTATCCCAATCTAGGATTTTGGCAATTTCGAAGACTGATGGATATTTACAAAGCTTAAAGAGTGCAAAAATTGATGAAAAACAGAGTTGAAAATGTGAAGAAGAGCTAACCAACTCACTTCTTCATTTTCATGTGTAATTGATATAAAAGTTAGTTAAAGTATGTCCTAGCATGGCCTAACAACAACTACATCAATTTTTCCTTGATTTAAGCAAGATCACCTTAACTTGTATCTTTGTTTAAGTCAAGTAAAATCTTACAAACAGACCTTAATAAAATATTACATTTAAACAGTAACAACTAAAGTGTAAATCATACAAAAGCAAACAACAAAAATGCCAGTACTTGCTGTCATCAACAGTGACACCAACGACATCAATTTTCAGTTGCAACTCCTGCTCCAATGCAACAGGAACACTTGCACAACTCCAGTTTCATTTTAGTAGCAACAACACCTTCAAGCCTCTAGCTACTGCTCCAGCATGCTTCAACACTCCTCCTTGACACAAGTGCTAGAAAGCATTCCTATCTTCTCTCTAATCTCTTCAAATCTAACCTTAGGCAAAGGCTTAGTGAGAATGTCAGTAAGTTGATCCACAAACCTGCAATGTTTGAGTTTAATTTCACCTTCTTTCTCAACTTCTCTTAAGAAATGAAACTTAATCTTGATGTGTTTGGTCTTGCCATGGAATACTAGATTCTTAGCCATAGTAATAGCAGATTGGTTGTCTCACAACACCTTCACAGCTTCATCTTCATCATTTCCCAAATAAACAAGAATTTTCTTGAACCATAAGGCCTGATTTACTGCAGTAGCAACTGCCATGTAATCTGCCTCAATCGTGGATTGAGCTACCACACTTTGCTTCTTGTTATTCTAGCTCGCCATACCAGAACCAACAAGAAAACAATACCCTGAGGTGCTTTTCGTGTCATCCTCTGCTCTAACCTAATCACTATTAGTAAAACCAATCAATTTTGTGTGGCAAGAACTCTTATAAAGCACCTTAAAATCTGTTGTGCCCTTCACATACCTTAGAACTCTTTTTACTACAGAAAAATGAGTTTGACTTGGGGAATGCATAAACTTGGAGAGCATGCCTGTTGCAAATATGATATCAGGCTTGGTAACTAATAGATACAACAAGCTTCCAATCAAACTCCTATAAACATCAGTTTCTACCTTCTCAGCACCATCTTCTTTCTTTAATTTTTTGCCTTTTACTACTGGTGTTGTAACAGGTTTGCAATTTGACATTGCAAACCTCTCCAAGATCATCTCAGGATACTTCTTTTGATGAATAAAGATCCCTTGATCAGTTTCCAGCACTTCAACTGTGGATATCACATTGTTTAGATGTTTGATTTGTCTTATGAGTAGTGCAAAAATTTGTGTTTTAGCATTTGCTTTGTCTTATACCATCAAGATCAAATTTGTGCGGATTTTCAAGATAGAATAATGAAAAATAATTCACAAATTTTCATCATGAAGCTCGAAAATTTATCTTAGGATAATAACTTAGGAATATACATATATACAGACTCTGCCTTTTTTCCTTCCTTAAACCCAAAAAAAAATTAAATAAATAAATCAGGGGAAAAAAAAGAGATGAGACTAAGCACAACCTAAAGTAGAACCACTTGCATAACAATTAAGAAATAAATATAGCAATAAACAATTTAACTAGCGGAACATGACAAGAGCATCTAATCCAACTGAACTATTTAATAATTGGTCAGATTTTATTAGTTAGAATTGTTCTTATGTGGATCCATACCCTTGATGAGTCAAACATTTGAAGAGGACTAAATACCTTCTATCTCTCTATGATGACACGTGACTGACATTATTATTATATTTTTCAATTATAAAGAAAATTTTATATTTTAAATCATATCATTTTAAGGAAACTAATGAAAATTTATATTTTAAATCATATCACGTGTCATTATAATAGAGAGAATGTAAAAAGTATATAATATAGAAAAGATATCTAGCACTTCTCTAAACATTTTGCCAACCCATTGTTAGAGCACATTTTAGTTTAGGATTTTACAATTAATTTCATGTGAAATTGTTTAGTGTAGTTCTCTAGGACTCTCACCAAGCTAATGTTATTTGATTTATTAGAAAGATTTGGGTGAAATTCCTGATACTTCAGTAGGAAAAAAGAAACATTCTGTTATTATGAACAAGTTATGTGCATAGTTTCTGTTTTTTTCTTGGATTTATTTATGATAGAATTGAGTTACTTTTATTTGACTATGTCAGGTGATAATGTATATTCCAATTTTTAACTTGCAGGCGTGAGGCAAGGAATATTGATCATATTGTTAAGGAGATATCAAGGAGACTTGATCCAAAATTACTGTGTTGCCATCCACCCAGTTGGTTTTAAGTGTCTTGCGCAAAAAGTGATTTCATTGATTGCTGGTGAACCAGAAAATGTTTCGCATGATTGGGAGATGCTAGACAACTGTTGCTAAATAGGTATATAATTCAATCTTCCATGAATTTGAGAGTAGCTGCTTCCTTGAAAGTGTTGGAGAAAAATCTGTTTCCAAGGGTTTAGCCTACCGACAAAGGCAACTTCTGAAACAGACCTTGCAAAGAAAGCATGAAAAGATGGATAACGTTGATAGAGGAGTAAACCTCATAATAGAAAAACTACGTTACAAAAGAGTTGGATGATGTTGATAAATTGGATCAACTAAATAAGCTTCTTCGAAAACGTGATTGGTTGTTTCCAGGAAATGGAGTGATTATAACCACTAGAATTAAGGAGTTTCTGCAACATGCTGAGTTGTACTGGCAATAAGAGTTCAGGAATTGGGTTATCATGATTCTCTTCAGCTCTAAGTGCCAACCTGCAGAAGGTTACTTGGATTGCGAAACGAGAGTAGCACGCCATGTTGGGGGAATTCCACTAGCTCTCGAAGTATTGGGTTCCTCTTTGCGTTAATGAATTTTGGTCATATCTCATATTTGTTAATTAATGAAATTCCATCTCAAACTTAATATTATAAAAAATATTAAATATAGAAAAATTAAATTATAAGATTTTTTAATATTTTTTTCAAAATAAAAATAATCAAAATGTCATTTCATTCTCCATTCATGCGTTCCTGTCCTTATTATTTGATAGTAAGTAATTAAACAATGGTTTGGAATATAATTGAAATTTGAGTTTATGTTATGTTATGTAGAGACAGAAAAATTAAGATTAAATTTAAATTTAAAACAAAACAAATAACATTCAATTCATAATTTTTTTCACTTTAAGTTATACTTTATTCAGATACATCTGAAAATAAAATAAGTCTTAAAACAAAAATTTAGCCAAAGGACAAGCAAAATTGGCAAGTGGATATATTTAAAATGTGCATATTTTTAGTTGATAATGGTCCAATATAGACCCCATCACTCAAAAGGCTCCTCTTTTCTTAACCTCAAGAAGTCAAAGTCGTCTGCCTACTTGAATCAAAACCAGATCTGCACTACCTTCGTCCTCTGCAACTATCTCTTTGAAGATATGGCAGCTGCCGCGCTGAAGGCAACGGTCCCACCAACCTGGGAGATGATCAAGCTGTGTTTGGGTTTCATTTGCACTCGAGGAGATTACTTTTGTGAACTGGAAGATAATCTCGGGACGTTGAGGAATGAAAATGTCCGATTAATGGATCTGGTGGAGCATATATTGTCAAGAGTTAGACGAGAAAATGGGCAGCAGATGCAGAAGACGCATCAAGTAAACGATTGGCTGAGCAGAGTGGATGTTTTTCAGAGTGAGGTGGTTCAGGTTATGGTAGATGCTGAGGAAGAAATTCAACATAAATGCATCAGATTTTGTTGTCCCAAGAACGGTTGCTCTTGCAGCAGAGTGGGCATTAGAGTTAGCAATAAAATTTTAAATGTGAGGGAACTACTAACCGATGGAAACTTTAGTGATGTGGTGGAGAGAATTCCTGGGTCACATAATAGATGGGTTGCAGCCATCACCGATGTTGTTCTTTATACTACTCGACGAGTGATTCGAGTTGTTGGGTTACCAGCAACTGAGGTCCAGGGATAATGTCATGAACTTGAGTTTGTTTTTGTTTTTATGAATTTTTCAGAGTTATGCACCTTATGCATCTGCCTATTGACCCAGAGAATTGATTGCCAGACTATTAAATAAATGGTATGAACCTCAGTTTTTATTTTGGTAAATTAAGAATGGCAAAATCGTGTTGTTAGCGTGTGCGGTAAGATCCGCAGCTTTGTATTTGGAATTTCGATTTCTAATCTATGTGTGTCTACTATGCAATTGTATGCTGCAATAAATCCATAACTTCTGCAAATTTTGGTCTCATTTGTTGTGAAGTGTAATTTCTGGAGAAATATAATTTTTCCGTATATTTGATTGAAAAGCTTATAATATTAATTAAAAGAAATCGGCACATTTTTAATCATTCAACTTATTTAATAGAGAAAAAATGATTTATTGATTGAAGGTCACTTGTTGTTGAATTATGGTGGCTCATTTGATATCCCACATCAGGAAAATAACAAAAGGAAGATAATTCTTTTTGTTATAAATAGAGTCATATCCCACGTCGGAAATAGACTAAAAGGGTGGGAGGTTGTTTTGTTATAAATAGAGCCTTAATTCTTTTAGTTTAATCATCTCATACTCATCTCTTAGACAATTTTCAATATTTCTTCCTCTTTTGTAATATTTCACTTTGTAGTCTTTTTCTTAGTGAAATATAATTTTGGTAGTGTCCGAGGACGTAGGCATAATTGGCCGAACCTCATTAAATTCTGGCGTTCTTATTTTATCTTTATTTTCAATAGCTATTTTGTAGGGTATAGTTGTAGTGATATATTGTGCTGTTAAATTACTATTAGGGTGATTCTGTCTAAGGAGATTGAGTTTTAAGTGGGACCACTTGTGACCCATCCAATCTTTCTTGAGAATCAACTATAGTGTGATTTTACAGTACAATCTTTCACTCTCTATTCACCTATAAATTTATTAGGTGAATTTGGTGGGTGCAATATTACCCTTATTCCACAACAATTGGTATTAGAGCCAAAGGTTACTCTTAGTATGCTCTGTGGTTGCAGTTGAATCTGATCTTCCACATCAAAAAAGATTTCTTTGGGCTAATTGTATTTTGTTTTGAAGGCTATTGGAGAATTTTGTAATTGAAATGGAGAGCTCTTTAAAATTATCTACACCTACCACTTCGACAGTTTCATCACAACCTATCTGGGCAAGAACTGTCATGACAAATTCAAAATTGGCGGTGGAAATTTTTGATGGCACAGGCCATTTCGGTATGTGGCAAAGTGAGGTTCTAGACGCTCTTTTTTAGCAAGGTCTAGATATTGTCATTGAAGATGAGAAACCAGATGATGTTGAGGAGAAAGATTGGAAGACGATCAATCGATTGGCATGTGGTACAATTCGATCATGTCTTTCTAGAGAGCAGAGGTATGCATTCTCGAAAGAAACCTCTGCAAGTAATTTATGGAAG
>CATIWR010097359.1:0-57030 GCA_949677035.1 Omphalea diandra | reverse complement strand
ATATAAGAAGAAAGGGTTACGTGTTTGCTAAAGGTTGTTGAATTGGGGTGGTGATGATGAGATGTTGTCTGTGCTGTTTGTTGTATTACGCTTGAATCTCAGAGGAGAAGAAAGAGGAAAAAGAAAAGAAAAAAAAAATTTGGCAGAACAGGAAGGTCGTGGAGAAGAAGGGTTTCGAACCCGCGACCTATGACAAACTCCACACCTCACTAGCCATCCGAGCCTAGCGACCGGCTTGCTACTCTTAGGGCAAAAAAATATATATACTAGATCGTTGCGGCAACACCAATTATCACTACCACGGATCGAATTGGAGACCTATCAAAGGTCTGCTGCCTCCCAACCCATCCAAGCTAATAGAATAGTTCGTGATTCTGGGGGCAAACATAATATATCTATCTTCACAACACAGCAACATTGATTATCATTATTATTATTTTTTTTAACAATACAAAACACCTAAGGTTCTAAATTATGTACTACAATCATAGCTCTGATACCACATGTAACATATTTAAATTATAGGATCTTGTACATAATTATAAAACACCAAAATTTAATTACTGAACGGAAACAAATTTGCGTACCTGTCTCCGCATTGAATCCCAAATTATTTTGAGCCATAATCCCTATTGCTGAAATAAAAGCACTTAAAAAATTCATCAGAACGGTTGAAAACGGAAAGCTAGATCTTCCTCTCATTGACCTTCTCGAAGACGGCTACAATGAGTATAACAACTAGGGTTTTCTGTTATGAACGCAGGAGAGGGGACCTAGCCTATTTATAATAATTTTAACAGACCCACCCATCACAGGTCCATGTTAAAATAGGCCTACACTGACCGTCTTCCATATCGGCCCACAAAAGATGTCACAAGTTCATAACTCCATTGATCACATTTTAATTGGGCTTACCCACAATCAATAAACTATATTATTCAGTCCGTTTTATAAATAATTAAAACCAACACATAATTAATATTAGCCCACATAATAAAAAAAAATTTCCAACATGCGGATCCATTAACTGAAGGATTATCGCCCAAAATTTTTAATGAGCATGTAGAAAGGATGGGCATTATTTCAAAAAAAATGACAAAATAAGCTCATTTCTCAAATTAAAATGAGTTGTCTTACACAATATTATTTTTTATTCTTAAAAATTTTAAAATAAGAAAAAAAATCTTTTTCATTTATTAATCCTAGTCTAATTACTGGGAGGGAATACATTAAAAAAATTGACCCATTTTAACCTTTAAATTATATTAAACTAAATTTTAAACGGACCACCTTCAATCTTCTACAGTAGCCCCAAATCAACATTATCTTCCTTTTTTCAGAAATCCTCTTCCTCTCCTTCTAACCAAACAAAATGAAAATAAACTTCTCTTTTCTTCTGAAATTATTTTGCTAAGTTTCAATTCGACACATCTTGTTACCGTGCGGACTTCATTTTGCTACCTAGTCAGTGAAGATGTTTTAGGTTTAAGATTCTGGTTGTGAGCACAACCGCTGATGAAGGTGCGTGATAGCCTACAGGCAGTCTCCAGGCGAAAGCACATTTCGTAAAGCTCTGAGGCAACATATTCATCCTTCTTGTGGTTGATATTGTATTATTGGACATTATTGATGTTGTATTATGACTTTATTCTATCGGACACGTTGAGCTCACTTATGTGTTTCTGGTGCTTTCTGTTTTCTAATTCAGCATACATAATTGTTTTAAAATAATGTAGACAGGAATGGTCTTATAACAAAAACATAAAAGTTGGACCGTTATGATTATCTTCATTAAAGATCAATATTAAATTAAATGTTAATGTAGTAGTACATGGAAGGAACTATCTCGAGAAAATGATACACAACCGCAATGACTAGCATTAATGTTTCAATTTAATAATGGTATTAAGTCATAGCCAATATAAGAAAGATTTTTGGCATAATTGACTGTGCACATTATGTTTTCTTATTAAATTATGAATGTATATATCGTATGAGCTGAATGAAAGAATGTAAAAATAATTGCAGCTCACATGATATTTAAGATTTATTTTTTTCATAAATATAAGTGCAAATATATTTATTTGATAAAATGTTTATGATATAATAAGATTAAATGCTTAAATTCTATTGGCTATTGAAGAGATATGACTATCGGTATGTTTGGATGATGAAAAACAACCTCTCATATATATATATATATATATATATATATATATATATATATATATATACACACACACACATATAACCAAAGTAAAAACAAGTCAAAATGTTTAGGTGACAATATTTCCTTGAGTTTGGATTTGTTTAAACTAAAATGACTTTGTTTAACCATTTTTTGGAGTTTATTCATTCATTCATTGATGATTTATTAATTGATTTGCAATATTTTATACATTAATTAATCTTTTGATTCATTAATTCATCATTTTTCAATTTCTTAGAAATTTAATTTCTTATCATGTGTTAATAAGAACTAATGTTAAAGTAATTATGTGAACTATTTAATTTTTATATTTATTATAAGACCAATTATAATACATTTAATTTTAGTATTAATAATTAATTTTAATTTTTATGAAATAAATTTTAATTTTAATATATATTATAAAAAAATTTCATATATAAGATGTAAATTTTTAAAATTGCTTACTTTAACAAAATTTTATAAATATTTTTATAATTTAAAAAAATTCTATTGGATGAAATCTATTATATATAACAAAGTTGAGACTGATAAATTCTTATCTATGAATTAACATATGATATTTTCTCTCTCATTTAGATATTTTTTTATACAAATTTAAAGTATTCTCACACACATATATATATAACTTTGTTGATCTAATTTATTTAAATTTAGTTTAAATATAGACAAAATTTAATTAGAGTATACAAATACATTAATAAAATAAATTTTTAATTTTTAAACTTTAAAATTAATGTTTGAAAAATAATTATTAAATTTAATGATAAAAATAATAACAAATAGTAAGAGAAAAATTCACATAAAATCTAAATCCACGGTTAATTAACTTAAGAATCAAGAAAAAATAAAAATTATTAAAAAATCACATATTGGCTTTGTTAAGGATCAATTCATTATTTAACTAATTGCTTGATACTAATTTCACTGCTTATGTGCTATTAATTTGCGTCAACTTCAAATTTTTTAGTTGTGCAAATGACTAAGTTTTTTGCCATGGCAATATAAGTGGTTCCTATGGTAGGCCCTATCTTTGATGGTGGTTGAGTTATTAGCCCTGTTTTGCAATTTGTGTAGAAATCTATAGGGTTCTTTTTTTGTTTTTTAACGTGTACTTTCTTTATATTCTAGAATTGAATTTTGTTTGATTTATATATATATTTCTAATAATTGATGTCATCTTTGTGAGATTTTTGTTTATTTTAGATTGACATATAATTTTGAATTGTGATGTTGGATAGATAAAATTCAAAGATTCAATTCTTTTATTATTCATAATTTAGTGTTTGATTTCAAGCACACCACTTAGGTGAAAGTCTAGAAGATCGAATATATTGGAAGAGATGCTTTGGGACTCAAAGACTATAAATCATAGCTATTGTATTCTTATGGACGTGATTTCTAATCAAATTACTATATTGTACTAGAAAAATATCTTGTAGTTTGTTTCATGTTTATAAACCTTAAATTGTTGTATTAATTTGTAGTTTGTTTCATGTTTATAAACCTTAAATTGTTGTATTAACGATATGATTGAATAAAATTATATAATTTTATGTTTTTTGTTAGTTTTGGATGATATATTTATTTTATTTAAGTTTTTAATTTATGAATTTATTTGTTAGAAAAGAGGCTTTTGTCAACATAATATGCTTATTTTATGACAAATTATATTTTTGTCATAAAATAGATATATGCATTGTGACAAAATTAATTGTCACAAGTGAATATTTTATCACAATAAATAATATATTTGTCTTTGATTGTGGATTAGCTGTGATAAAATTTATAATTTCATGATGTAATCAATATTTCTTGTGGTATATATTTTTGTCACTAAAACCATATCATCTTGTGATAAAAATTTACATTTATTACAATATACATGTTAAGACGAGCTTGTTTTGATGAACACAATGACAAACTAACTTTGTCACTATATCTCTATGGTGACAAATTTGATATATATTATGACAAATTATTTTATCATAAAATACCAAATTTCTTATAGTGAATAAAATTTAATTTATATTTATTATTTTATTATTTGATTTTTCAAGTATAGATGTTGTGTGTATTTAGCAAGATCCTTTTTAACTTTAGTTCTTTTCTTTTTTAAAAAAAATTAAAATTAGCTTAGTTTATTTTCTTGAAAAATAACGTAAATTTTCTTTTGATTAAGAAAATATTTTGCCAAAAATAAATAAATAAATATGAAATTATCATAGTTTTTAATCAAAATTATAAAATATTTTTATTTTTGTGTCTCTATAAGTACTTAGCATGAGAAAATTAAATTTAGGTTTTGAGAGAGATACATAGTCTACTAAATCAAGTCTGAATGTAAAATTTTAATTCTTTAGTAGATACAATATTACAAAATGAATATACAACCAATAAGGCCTCGTTTAGTATCTTTTTTTTTTTTAATTTTTTAAAATTAAAATTCATAGCTTTGATTTTTTTTTAAATATTTTCGATACATATAAATTAAAAAATAATATTTTAAAAATATTTTTATTAATTTTGATATTTGAAAAATAAAAATTATAAAGATACTAAATATGCTTTAAATTATTAATTTACTTTTTTTAAGAATTGATTTACTAAATTTAATACTCTATAATACTTTCATTCCATTTAAATTCAAACTAGAAACCAATACATTTCATTCTATTTTTTAATAAGTGAAAATTCCAGCAAAAGACAAGCACACACATGAAGTTGTTGCCATTTTAATGCTTTACCTAATAATTTGGAATGCAATTGAATTTAATTAAGAGGTATAGTGCTCTAAGAATTTATAGCATATAAAAAAGTAGCCAAGAAATAATTTGTTCAAGTGCACACATAAGATGACAAATCTCTTCAGTGATGGAAAGCTGCTTGTGTAATATTTGTATTATTCTCCTAAATTTTCTCTCTTTCACATATAAAACATGAAAAATAGATATTCTCTCTTTCTCTCTCTCATATATATATATATATCAACAAAAAAAAAATTATCTCTTATGCAACTTGGTATGAAAATAATGCAAATGTTGATAGACAAATTAATAAAATTCTATTAACAAAAAAAATTCAAAACTTTTTTTTTTTTTTCACTATATCACCTAAATCTTGCGAAATAGCAAAAATCACTTAAAATTGACTAAATTTTTTATTGTATAAAGCATCACAATTAAAATCTCAAATTGACTAATATAATAACACAACCACTATGTTTGTGCAGCATTTATGCCATCATGTGAGATCAATTTAAGACTTTAATTTTAACAATTGGTGATAGTAATATAAATTTTAAATGATTTTCATATGATTTAAGATATCATAAAAAAAATTAGATTTTTTGCCAATAAATAGTAAATAAAAAAAATTCAAACTTCCTTTTTCTTTAAAAGAAAGAGTGTTAGAAATTTCATAAAGTTGTGAGTTAAAATTTGATTAAAAATAATAATAATAATAATAAGGATAAGGAGGAGAAGATGTTATTTATCACCTCTCAACGAGAAGTAATAGTAATATCGTGACAAGATTGTATTTTTTTTTTTGAAAAAAAATTAGTGCATAATTTAAATATAAATCTTTTATTTTCTGTATTTAATCACATCAATTTTTTATCATTTTTTTTAACACTTGCGTATCTATTATTTAGAGCAACCAAACGGTGGGAACGCCACTAGTTAGTTGCTCTACAAACTTTATAAATTGAACAATATAGCTAAAATAAAATACATTTCTTGATTCTTTGTATATGTACATTCTAATCTGCTGTCACTCTTATTCTAAGATAGAAAACATAGATTAAGAAGTCCATAGGATGATCTTAGAAACAGTGGTGCTCCAACAAGACCTCTTCGATTATTATGCCTGCAATACTACTGCTGAACCTAGAGGTAGACCATGGATCTATGGCTTCAGTCCTCAATCGGAAGAAGTTTACATTAATCAAACTCTAAGCATAGCACGTGGGTCTGCAGGCTTCAGTTTAAACCTTTCTGGGACTCCTCAATTTGTTCAATGGAGCCAAATGCCAAAGAATGCGATACAAACTCTTCCGCCTCTCGAGAAAACTGCACTGCAGGCCGTGACGGGTTCTTCAGTACTGGGGGGTTTTCTCCGACGGCTGAAGCTCCTCTGGTAGCCACTGCTGGCCGGCCAAAGAGAAAATGTTACAGTAGAAGTGTTAAAAATCAGGAAGAAGTTGAGCACCAGAAGATGACACACATTACTGTTGAACGCAATCGGAGAAAGCAAATGAATGACTATCTTGCTGAGATTCGGTCCATGATGCCTCCCAATTACACTCAAAGGGTAGCAGCCCAAACCCCTTTAACCTTTTTCTTTTTCTGTTAATTAGATTTCGATTGGGTTCTAACTCAAACCTCACAGCTTGAAAACGACTGTAATATCATTGAATTTAAGTTTATTGATTTTGTACTTTTCTCTTTCCATATTGAATCAGATTACCTGATTCAGATACATACTCAATCACAGCGAGACAAACACAGAGTCATTGATTCAGTAGTTACTATCTTTTTTTAATTTTCACTAGATCTTGAATCCATGCAGAGAGACCAAGCGTCAATAGTAGGAGGAGCTATTAACTTTGTGAAGCAGCTAGAGCAATTCCTGCAATCCCTTGAAGTTAAAAAGAGAACAAAGAAAGAATCATCAGACACTACTGATGTTTCTTCTTTATCTTCAGAGATTTTTACATTCCCTCAGTATTCAGCCCGTTCATCATCTCCTACAAATGATGACGATGATAATAATTATCAGTCCAAGACCAAGAAGCAAACGTTTACAGAAGTTGAAGTTACAATGATAGAAACCCATGCAAACCTCAATATACTATCAAGAAAGCATCCAGAACAGCTGTTGAAGATGCTGGCTGGATTGTACTCTCTTTGCCTAAATATTCTTCACCTAAATGTCACAACTGTTGATCAAATGGTGCTCTATTCCATTAGCGTTAAGGTCAGTTTTGAACAAATTTATCTAATTATCAGGTAGCTATCTGTTAAAAAGAGCAGAGGTGTTAATATGAATGTTTGATGGGGCTGCAGGTTGAAGATGAGTGTCAACTGAGTTCAGTCAATGAGATTGCAGCTGCTGTTTATGAGACGGTGTGTAGAATCCAAGAGAAGGCGACGTCTAATTTCTTATAATGTGATAATTAAAAAAAAATGTTCTTTTTATTTAATTAATTAATGTTTCCCTCTTCACATAGAGTTGTCCTGTCTTCTTCCTCTATCTCCCATTGTTTGTTATATTTATCATTCTTAGAAATTGATGCACTATATAAGAATATTTAAAAGTGGTGGAACTTTTTTTTATTAAACCTTTATTTTTCACGTGGTGATGCTAACAAGTCATTTAACTACTGAGGTATTGATGGGCGGAACCAGAAAATATTTTTAGAAAAATTCATTATCAAATTTAAAAAATTTTTGACATAATTAAATATATATTTGACAATTAAAGTACTAAAGCAGCAGTTATAATATCAACGAAGATGTACAATGTAATTATAAAATAGATTATAGCACATTTTTATTAAACTAAATAATATATTTAATTAAAATTCATGTTATGTTTATCAATAAATTATTATTATGTTAAAATCTAAAATTAAAAATTATAGGCTTTTAATTGGAAATTTACCATAGAAAAAAAGTTTCATGATATTATAAAGTAAATTATTATGAGAAATTATAAAAATATTATGGTTAATTATTTGAAAATTTGTATAAGCCTGAGTTTTAGTAGGCAATATTTCTTTTTAAAATTTTATTTATTTTAGTTTTCAAAAACTCACTATGTCAAAATGCTACCATTGAAATTTCTAAAAAAAAATTTATACTATTTCTTAGAGTATAATTTTTATATAACACTTTTAAAATAGTAAGAAGTTAATGTTGGTATAAAAAAATGAAAATTTTCATTTTATTTTATAATACTGAATTGTGTCTAAATAATTTATTTATAATTTTATATCAAATTTCTTTCAGTTATATATAAGTAATACTTTTGTTTTTTAAATAATGCAGAAATATATTATACTGATATTGTTAAAAAATATCATGAACCGCACTAGCTTGCAGAGAAATATACTATTACTGATATTATTAGAACATATCATGAACCCACTAGCCTACTCCCGGATCAAAATTAAAAATTGATGAACCCACTACCAGCCCAAGTCCAAACTTAAGGAGTATTAAGGACCAGACTAGTTGTCCATCGGCAACAACTCTCTCATCACTTTAGTATGGTCCTAATTCACTGTCGAGCAACCAACCTAATGCTACCGTGAAAGAGGCTAATGGTAGCGACATCAATGTACAAAGGGAACCTTCACAGAGTAGCAGATATAGTTGATGGCTGATGCCTACACGTACAATCTCTCAAACATTTCAAATCCCTCTTGCACTGCCGCTCCATGGCCCTCCCCCGCCTCTGTTCCTCCTCCTTTCAACTCAATTCGATTCAACTTTCTGTAGGGGTTGGTGTCCAGCAGCAGGGGGCAGGCATTCAGCAGCCGTTCTCCTTCTCCATGTCACAGTAGTAATACCAACTGTTTGTACCTATAGGTAATGAAAATGATGAATATATATATATATATATATATATATATATATATATGGAGATTAAATAAAGTTTTTTAAAGATTTTTTTTTAAAAAATAGAAGTTAATGTGCATAAATTACTTAAAATATGTATATTGCATTCTTTAATCTTATTTGGAACCTCTTTCTGTTTATATTGAAATGATATGCAAATTAAGGCTTCATTTGTTTTGGAAAAAAATATAATATTTTTTACTTATTTTATTTGATTTTCAAAAAAATTGATCAATGAAAAATATTCGTATGATCAAAGGAAAAGTTATTTTCTAGAAAAATGATTTTTTATTTTCAAAATGGAAAGTCATTTTTTAAACTTCAACAAATTCATTCAAATGAAAAATAAATCATATAAATACATATTTTTATCATCATTGATCATTCTTGATTATTAACACTCATTATCAGTCATTATCGACCGATGATGATTGTTGGTGATAAATGAAATTCATAAAAAAAAAATATTTTTAATGTATTTTTTCTTATATTAAATAATAAATAGTATAAATATAAAATATTTATAATCTAATTTTTGTTATAATTTTATAAATCAAAAGAAAATTAATATTTTTTTTATAGTGTGTTCCAAACACTAGAAAATATATTACTCAAAAAATATTTTTCTTAGATAAGTTATTTTCTGTAAAACAAACTGAGTTTAAGTTAATCTTTATTTGCATTTTATTTTCTAATTTACATTTATATACCTTAATTTATTAGATTATTTATTATGAATAAATGAGAACTCTTTTAGTTTGGTGTGTTGCCTTTAATTTATGAGTTAATGATAGGGTGTCTTTGTTTAATGTATTTAGTATAGTACATAAAAGATTCTAATTGTTGTGATATATATCTTATGAGTTTTCATTATCAATATAAGTTAAGGAGTTTAGTTTTGTGTTGATCTTTTTCTCATCTTCAAAAAAAATGGAATGAGAGCCACTCTTAAGAAAATAAAATTAATGAATATACGAATGTTTCCTTTACAATTTTTAAAACTCACTAAAGATAATTATGATAATTGGTGTATAACAATGAAAGCATTATTAAGATTACAGGATGCATGAGAAATTGTTAAAAGTGTATTCAACAGCCTAAAGGTGAGAGAGCCTTGACTCAAGTGGAAAAGGAGGGCCTTGTAAAAGGCTCAAAAGAATGATAAACAAGTATTAATTTTGAATCATATATGCTCGATGAAAGCAGGTTTGAGAAAGTTTTGTGTGCAACAGTACCAAACAAGCATGAGAGATTTTACAAAATTCTCTTAAAAGGAGTTGATAAGCTAATATGGGTACATCTTCAGATCTTAAGAGCAAAGTTTGAATCTCTTAAGATGAAAAAATTATGAATCAATTTCATGTTATTTCTCTTGAGTATTAAGTGTTAGCAATTAAATTAGGAGATGTCGTAAAATGTTAGAAGATGTTCGAATAATAAAAAAAATTTACGATCTCTATATTTAAGTTCAACTATATTGTTATGGTCATTGTAAAGTTAAAGAATTTATATTCCATGACCATTGATTAGTTGCAAGATTGTTACAAGCTCATGAAGAAAAGATGATCGAGAAAGAGCCGCAAGCTCAAGTTCTTCTTTCAAGACTGTCATTAAAAGAAAAGAGTGATGGGATGAAGATTCTCAAAGAAGAAGAGGAAAAAGGAGAGGTAAAGGTTGTGGTCATGGTCATGTGGATGTGGAGATTATAGAAGTAGAGAAAGAAGATGATTTGACAAAAACTTAAATAATTTTAAAGATTCAAATCAAAGATAGTCTTCAAGCAAACATGATAGAGACAATTGATATAAAAGAGGAGGAAAAGGTTGATGTGCAATGCTACAATTATGAAAAATATGATTTGTGCCTCATTACATAGAAATGTAGTTGTTAAAGAAGAAAAGGCCTATTATGTAAAAGGTGAGGAAGATGAAAAGACAACTTTGTTGCTAACATATGATGTAAGTGAAGAAAAAGATAAAAAGCATGGTTTTTGGATACAAAACATGCAATCATATGACAAGCAAGATGAAGTTTGTCATTTTCTTATTGGAGATTGACATTCTCAGCTTTTTTCCACAAGTACCCGAAGAGAAGAAGTTTGTGGTGGTTGCCATTAATCATTTCTCCAAATGGCATGATGCCAAAGCTCTTGCCACCATTATCTTAACTAAGATACTTGACTTTTTCAAGAGACGTGTGATCTACGAGTTTAGTATTTCAAGGGTGCTCACTACTAATAATGGAAGTAGTCTAGATCTTATTATACTAACTTAACCATTGACCCTAGATTCATATCGGTGGCTCACCCTTAGACAAATTAAATGACTAAAAAAACCCATCAAAACATACCATAAGGATTTAAGAAGAGATTAAAAGATGTTGGAGGGGCATGGATAGAACAATTCAACCACATCATATGGGCCTTTCACATGCCTCTAAGAATTGTCATGGCTAAACACTGTTTTCCTTAGTATACGAAATAAAGGTAGTCATTCTTGTTGAGATTAACATCACTTTTTATTGTGTGTTTCATCATGGCTTTAAGCAAAATAAGGTTAAACTCCATCTTAATCTAGACCTCCTTCTTGAAAGATACGAAGATGCTTCCATATGAGTCACTACATACTAGTAAAAGGTAGCTCGATTTCATAATACAAGAGTAAAACACTAAGCTCTCAAACTAGGAAATCTAGTCTTAAAAGGAGCTGATGTAACTAAAGGTGAAGTAGACATTGGTAAGCTTTGAGCTTACTGGAAAGGTCCTTTCAAATTTACTAAAGTAATAGGGCCTACAACATATAAAATGAAAGTTATGGGTGATAAAATAATTTCTTAAACATGGAATATGGATGTTCTAAAAAAAAACTGTTTATGTAGCCTTAATTGGTCACTATTATAACATGTTCAAGCATAACCTTAGCCTTTTTATTGATTCTCATTCAATGAATATAAAAGCGTTTCACCCTCGTTTCCCATTTTTCTGAGTCATTATTCAACTAAGTATACTGTTGGCCCTAGGCACCAAGAATGAGGGTTGAATTGGTGTATAAAAATTAAAATTGGAAAGAGAGAGGAGAAATGAGATTAGAGGAAATACAAGATTTATAGTGGTTCGGGTATAATCGACCCTATGTCCACTCCCCAATTTTTCGAAATTAGGTATTCCACTATCTTTCAAAGGTGTTTTCAAGCTTACACCATACTTTTACACTTGTGTTTTGAAGGCTCACACAACAACCTATACACTTGTGTTTTTAGGCTTACACAACAACCTTTACAACTTGTGTTTTAACAGGCTCATACAATAACCTCTCTTAGTGTTTTAACAGGCTCACACTATAACCTATTACAGATGGTGTTTATGTTCACACCTAACAATGACTTAAAGAATAATAAAGAGTGAGTAGCAAAATTGCAAGAGTTTGGGTACAAAGTTATTAATTCTCTTGCATTTACATCTATTTGGTGAGGTATTTATAGCATCTACCCACCAAAGAGACATTGCAATAAAACTGGTATAAAATCATCAAAGTGTGCTAGATAAATTTTCGCATTAAATGCTTGACAGTCGTTTCGCAGTCGCTACTACTTATTCGCGGTCGCGAATTCCAAATTCCATAAGGAAAACCTCATTTGTGTCTAACGACTAGTCCACGTGGCAACTTCTGATTAGTTCACCAGGAAAATATAGTTGTTGTATTTCACCTGCTCTCAAAAGTAGCGGTCGCGATTTATCTTATACAGGACGCGACTCTAGACGTGAATTCCTCTGCCAAAAGTGTTCATCTTCTTCTTTTGGGTTCACGATCGCTACCAATAAGTTCCCCTTGCAATTTTTGACTTTCAACGGTTACCTGGGACACTTGTCAAGCTATGATTGTGGACTTGATTATATCTTGAGTTACTTCGAAATTCGCGATTGCGATTGAGACAAACTTTACACTGCGAATTCGTCTGTCACTTTTGGAGTTCTTCCTTTGGATGAATTGCGGCCGAGAATGACTCCACGATTTTGCTTGTCTGATCTTCTAGCAAGTCTTCTAATGGATCATGGTCATGAATTTTAGATTTTAGTCGCGATTTAGAAGTTACTTCACATACTTTGGAGATTAAGATTTCTATCCAACTTCTGACTTAAAGACTTACACAAAAATTGCAAAACAACACTAAATAGAAACATTGAAATTGATCAATCCCTTTTGTCAAGATTAAAAGAGTCCCAAGACTTAGGGTTAGCTACCCTAGTCCAACAATCTCCCTTTTTTTTTTTATTTTGACAACTTAGATTGATCCTTAAGTGAAAAAGATGCAGAAAAGTGAAGTTGGATTGTAATATGATTCAATGAATGCCTATGACAAAATTCACCAAGTATATCATTCATTCAATCAAAGGTGAAGTTGATAAAAACAATAAGTATGTTGCTCCCCCTCAACTTATGTTATAACTATTTTAAAGTTATTTCATTATTTTCTCCTTTTCACAATCTCTCCCCCTTTGGCAAGATCAAAAAGAGGATATATAAGGAAAAAAAAAAGAAATTCATGTATAAGAATTCATAAGGACAAACATAATGCAATGGATAAAAGAATAAACATCAATCACATAAGATAACAATGTTTGCAAAGAAACAAGTTTTATTTATATATTCATAACTGTGGGATCACAAGATTTGTAAAAAAATTAGGAAAGTGAAAAACAAATACAAAAGATCCCTAATCTAAAGTAGTGGAGAATCATCTCCGGAAGATGGTGAATCTGGCGCTTGTTGTTCTCCCTCGGCTTCGACTCCATCCTCTATGTTGTCTTCATTGCCATCTCCATCTTGTGTATCTTCAAATTTGGTGAAGTCCGGAAGATGGCAAGGAGGAACCGCTAGTTTCTCTTGGACATCCACCATATCGCTATGAAGATGAGAAAGAAAGAGGAGCCTTATCTTCATCATCCTCATAAGCTTGTCCAACTTGCGATCAATGGTGGTAAGAGATAACTTGGACTTTGGTTTCGGTTGAGGAAGAGGGACTTGAATGTTGCCTTCTTCGATTTGAAGCCTCTTTCGCTTGAAAGCTTGGGAGGTTTCCATCTTCTTTGCATCGATGACACCAAGGGTATAAATGTATGTGTCCGGATGGATTGCCTTGGCGTTGATGAGATAGGTTAGGTTGAGGAAGTTTTGAGAAGGAAGAAGCTTCTTGGTGAGGAATTTCTTTTTCTCCACATCAAGTGCTCCAACAAAGCGGTAGATGGCTGTAATATGGGAAGGCAAAAGAAATTAGCTTTTAGGTTTTTTACTCATATGGATCAATTGATTCACAAGGTAACGACCGGTTTGTGTAGGTTGGTTTTTAACAAAGCAAAATAAGAATGTCAAGTCCTTTTGTGAAACCTTCTCGTTATCATCACCTCTTGCATTGACGAAGAAGGTGATGATGCGATGAAGGATCCACAGGGGTAGGGTTTTGATGTGTTTGAATAAGGAGGAGCAGGGGTCATGTTTAGTTTTGATGGATATCTCCGACCAAAATTTGGAGTAGATGACGTCGACTGTAAAGATGGTGAAAGGGATGTGTTCTCCAACTTGGAGGTTGAAAATGGAGGATAATTGGTCGAAGGTGATGTAGAAAGGGTCGCCGAAGGCCCGGAACACCAACCCATATTAGTCGACTCTCAAATCGAATTTTCGGCTTAGTTGCATGGTGCACATGAACTCGTGTACAACTTTCTCGTATCCTGGTTCATCTCGAAAGATGAATTCGTTCCAGCCCAGATTGGAGAGAAAAGCGCGAATCTTTACATTGATGCCCAACGTCTCTAACATGAAAGTCTATGAAATTTTGTTCGGGAGAATCACTTTGGAGGAGTTCGCCTTGAATCTCTCTTTTTCCTCCTTGGTGATTCCCTTTATGAGATGGAGGGCAGGAGGTGCAAAGAGCTGAGCCACTCCTTTGCCTTTGTGTGGAGAATTTTTTGGGAGCCATTGCAAAAGAGAAGAAGAAAGCTTGAGAGATTTTTTTTTAGAGAGAGAAGAGATGTTTGAAAGAGAAGTGATGAAAACACTGTTAAAGGGGGGTATTTATATGCTTGAAGTGATGCAAAAACGGTCATAAATGGCTAAAAATGAATTAAATGAAGAGAGGAAACTGTTGGCAATCAAATCACTTAATTGCCTAGGCAGTTACTCTAATTTGCGTCTGCGAAATCAGAAGTCGCGATCGTGAATTCCAGAAAATATGAGTAACGAATAAATTTTTCTCGGAAAAAGACGCGTCAACGGTCATATTTTTGAAAAATTGACCAAAATTCGCGGTGAAGAGCAATTTTTGCGACCACGAATTGACATTTGACAGCCAGGTGAAATTGACTTGTAATTCGCGACCATGAAGAAGAAATAGCGACTGCGAATTATGAGTCAACATGGATAAGTATGAGAAAATTTTGAAAACATGTGATCCACTAGAAATAAATAATAAGGCTATTCATACAATCATCACTCATACATAACATACATAACAATCAATCATAGGATCAAAATTTTCACTTTGGGGAACTTCCATCAAACATTCCCAATTCTCTATAAATGAAGTTCATCCTTTCTTCATTTAGAGATTTAGTGAAAATATCTGTAAGTTGATGATTTGTGTCAATAAATTCTAACACAACATCACCCTTTTGCACATGATCTCTAAGAAAATGATGTTTAATATCTATGTGCTTACTCCTAAAGTATTGGATTGGATTCTTAGAGATATTAATAGCACTTGTGTTATCACATTTGATGGGAATGTGATCAACTGTTTTGCCAAAATCCTTCAATTCTTGTTTCATCCAAAAAACTTGGGTGCAACAACAACCCATCGCCACATATTCGACTTCTGCGATAGATAAGACAATCGATACTTGCTTTTTACTAAACCATGAAACTAGTCATTCACCTATGAATTGGCAAGTCCCGAAAGTGCTTTTTCTATCTAGCAAGCTACCCGCATAATCGGTATTTGAATACCTTATGAGAGTAAATGAAGAATCCCTAGGATACCATAACCTTAAGTGTATTGTGCCATACAAATACTTAAAGATCCTTTTAGCAGCATTCAAATAAGATTCTCTAGGGGAGGATTGAAACCTAGCACACATACAAACACTAAACATGATATTCGGTCTTGAAGCAGTAAGATAGAGTAGAGCTCTGATCATACCTCGATATCTCTTTTCATCTACTTCTTTACCTTATTCATCCTTATCTAGTTTGATGGTACTGCTCATTGGAGGTTTAGCTACTTTGCAACCATCAATTTCGAATTTCTTTAGCATTTCCTTTGTATATTTGGCTTGGTTGATGAAGATCCCTTCCTTGGATTGCTTGATTTATAGACCGAGAAAGAATTTGAGTTCTCCCATCATGCTCATTTCAAATTCTCTAGTCATACACTTAGCAAAATCCTTACAAAGGGATTCATTAGTAGCGCCAAAGATAATATCATCAACATAGATTTGAACAATTAATGTCTCATGCTTGTATTTTTTGACAAAAAGTGTGGTGTCCACATTCTCTTTCTCAAAATCTTTTTTAAAGAGAAATGAACTAAGTCTTCCATACCAAGCTCTTGGAGCTTGTTTCAATCCATATAAGGCTTTGTTCAATTTGAAAACATGGTGTGAAAAACAATGAGACTCAAAACTAGGAGGTTGTTCAACATAGACTTCCTCCTCTATGATATCATTCAAAAAAACACTTTTCACACCCATTTGAAAAAGTTTAAAATTCATATGACATGTAAAAATTAAGAGAATCCTAATGGCATTTAGTCTTGCAACAGGGGTAAAGGTCTCATCATAATTTATTCCTTCCTCTTGGTTGTATCCTTTGGTAACCAATCTAGCCTTATTTCTAGTAATGAGACCTTGCTCATCTAACTTGTTCCTAAACACCCACTTACAACCTATAATTGAGTGTTCCCTAGGCGTAGGGACAAGTTCCCATACCTTGTTTCTCTCAAATTGATTGAGTTCTTCTTGCATAGCAAGTATCCAACTCTAATCATCAAGAGCCTCATCAATTGACTTTGGCTCAAGTTGAGAAACAAATGCAAGATTATTATCTAAGAGTTGAGATCTAGTACTTACACCTTTAGAAGTATCACTAACGATTAAGTCCTTGGGGTGATACTTGGAGAATCTCCAATCTTAGGGTAGATATTGTCTTGGCTCATTTTTTTGTTGATGTTGATGTTGGTCTTCCTCTACTCTTGATGAATCACCTTCTTCCTTTTCTTTATCAACTCTCCTTGTAGAATCATCCAATTCCAGCTTTTCAACATCACCTACAAGATCATCAACAAAAATACCTTTCCCAAGATCAAGTTTACTAGATTCATCAAAAATAACATTCATAGATTCAACTACCATTATACTTTTGTTAAAGACTTTATATGCTTTACTTGTGGTGGAATAACCCAAGAAGATTCTTTCATTTGTTTTGGAATCAAATTTCCCAAGATTACCCTTGGTGTTCAAAATATAACACTTACATCCAAATACTCTTAGGCATGAAATTTTGGGTTTTCTACCATTCCAAAGCTCATAAGAAGTTTTATTAAGAATGAGTTTTTTGAAAACTCTATTTGCAATATAACATGAGGTATTAATGGCTTCGACCCAAAATTAATTTAGTAATGAATACTCATTGACCATTGTCCTAGCCATTTCTACCAAAATTCTATTTTTCCTCTCTACAACACCATGTTATTGTGGTGTTCTAGGAGTTGAAAAATTATGAAAAACTTCATTCTCCAAACAATAATTTTCAAATGATTCATTTTGAAATTCCTTTCCATGGTCACTTATAATAGAAGATAGGAAATAACTTTTTTCATTTTGAACTCTTTTTGCAAAACTTTTGAAAGCATCAAATGAATCATTCTTATGAGCTAGAAAAGATACCCAAGTGAACCTAGAGTAGTCATCTACACGGACTAGTGCATAATGTTTTCCACTTAAGCTAGCACTTCTAATACGTCCTATTAAGTCCATATGGATAAGTTGAAGTGGTCTAGATGTACTTACAACATTCTTGGCTTTGTGAGAGGCATAGTGTTGCTTCCCTATTTGGCATGGACCACATGTCTTGTCCTTGAAGAAATTTAGCTTGGGAAGCCCTTCCATTAACTTTCCTTTGGATAAGCTTTGAAGAAGATCCATGCTTGCATGATCAAGCCTTCTATGCCACAACCAAGCTTCATTGCTCAAAGACATAAGACACCTAAAAGATTGGTTAGCCAAATTGTCTAAGTCAATTGCGTAGGTATTGCCTTTCCTTTCACCATTGAAAATAACCTCATCATCCACTAAAATGGTGACTCGACATTCTCTAGGATCAAAGGTGACCTTATTACATTTGTCACATAATTGACTTACACTTAACAAATTATGTTGTAAGCCACTAACTAAAAGAACATTATCAATTAAAGAGCATCCATTCTTACCAATGGTTCTAATGCCAATTACTTTACCCTTGGCATTATTACCAAATGTGACATCTCCATGCTCTTTTTCTTTCAATGCTGTGAATAGTTTTCTATTTCCAGTCATGTGCTTGAAACATCCACTATCCACATGCCAATTGCTTGATTTGGTGGTTGCCACATTCCCCTACACAACAAAAGTGAGTTACTTTTTCTTAGGTACCCAAGTATACTTAGGTCCTGGGGAGTTAGAGTTTGAAGGGTCCTCTAATTTGAGGTGAGCCTTCTTAATGAAATAATGAATGTTAATATGTCCAATTCTCATGCAATAATGGCATTGGAGTTTAAACTTAAGAGTCTTTCTCCTTTGCACATATTTAGTATGAGTAGGAGGCCTTCTCATACCATGGTTATGTGAATGCATCCATTAACATGTATGATGAGTAGGAGTAGAAAATTTTTTATGAGAATGACCATGCTTTTTGTTGTAAATGTAGGCATGGTGAGCTTTTTGAGTCTTGGCTCTAGAGCTTTTGGGAGCCTTCCCTTTGCCCTTAGGTTTAGGAGGCTTAGTGCTAGGAGCACTTTTCTTCCCAATTACCTCAATGCTTGAGGTTTGAGGTTGTGAAGCCCTAATAAATGTAGTTTGAGATGATGAGGAGGCTCCATCGAAGCCTAAACCATGTCTAACTAGTGGTGTTCTTTGTGACACAATCAATGTGTCCAAGGCTTCTTTTCCTTTGTGGAACTTAGAGATTGAGCTTCTAAGTTTAATGACTTCTTCTTTAAGAGTGTCATTCTCCTTCCTTAATGAAGCCATAGAAGAAGATGAAGTGGAAAGTCTTTCTACTGAATTTTTGAGTTCTTCATTAGAAGTCCTCAACTCATTTACAAGATCACTAAGAGTCTTGTATTCATCTTCTAATTTTGAGCACCTTTTCTTATAAGTTTTCACTTATGACTTGTACTTGTCACATCTCATAATTAGAGCCTCTAGAAGCTTTTCATCTATCTCATCAAATTCAACATTAGAATTAGAATGAGAAGAAGTACTTACCTCATTTGAAAAATCTTCTTGTGCCATGAAGCATATGTTGGCAACCTCTCCTTCTTCTTCTTCTTCTTCACTTGAGCTATCATCCCAAGTGGCTGAAAAACTTTTCTTCTTCTCCCTGTCCCATCTCTTTTTCTTCTTTAATTTGGGACATTCATACTTAATGTGGCCTTGCTTGCCACATTCATAACAAGTGACTTTGTTAGATTTCTCTCTTGGATTAGGAGTTGTCTTTTGAAGCCTTTTCTTTCTTTTCTTCTCTTGATCAACTCTTTTGTCCTTCTTGAGAGCATTACTAGCTCCTCCTCTTCCTTGTCACTTTCTTTATCACTTAAGGTGATCTTTACCTTCTTCTTTTTTGTTGAAGCTTTAAAAGCCATGGCTTTTCTTTCTTTCTCCGGTTTGTCTCCTTAGCCTCTTAGCTTCTTCATTTTTTCATCTTTTTGTAAGGCCAACTCATAAGTTAAGAGTTTGCCTATCGACACATTGGTTAGAACCTTTCCAATTTCCGGATTTGACTCTTGTATGCTGCAAACTCTAGCACCAAATTTATCTAAAGGAAGAGTTTTAAGGATTTTTGTATTTACCTTATAGATAGTAAGAGTTCTTCCAAATTCCTTCATGTTGGTGTCAATGGACAAGAACTTGTTTGTCATTTTTGTGATGCTCTCATTGTCCTTCATCATGAAGAGTTCCCATTCGGTGACATATATCTCCAAACGACTTGATTTGACTAGAATTGTGCCTTTATGATAGTTCTTTAGAGTCTTTCAAATGGCATGAGCTGTTTAACAATGTTGCACTCTTCCAATCTCTTCGCTAGAGAGTGAGCTTAGAAGAATGGTCATTGCTCTCTTGTTCTTGCCATTTGATCTCTGGTGTGCTTCAACCCATTCGTCGCTTAGGATTAATTCTTCATTATCATCCACAACTCTGGTGGGTGGCTTTCATTCCTTGATGACCACATCCCAAAGGTCTACCACATCTATGTCAAGATAGATCTCCATCCTACACTTCCAATTAGTATAGTCTGTTCCATCAAAGTATGGCTTAAGTTGTGAGTGGATTCCCTCTTGTGCCATGATCTTTGTTCACCCAATGAAGGTTTGATTATGAAGTGAGGCTCTGATACCACTTGTTGGCCCTAGGCACCAAGAAGGAGGGTTGAATTGGTGTATAAAAATTAAAATTGGAAAGAGAGAGGAGAAATGAGATGAGAGGAAACACAAGATTTATAGTGGTTCGGGTATAATCGACCCTACGTCCACTCCCCAATTCTTCAAAATTGGGTATTCCACTATCTTTCAAAGGTGTTTTCAAGCTTACACCAAACTTTTACACTTTTGTTTTGAAGGCTCACACAACAACCTATACACTTGTGTTTTTAGGCTTACACAATAACCTTTACAACTTGTGTTTTAACAGGCTCACACAACAACCTCTCTTAGTGTTTTAACAAACTCACACTATAACCTATTACAGATGGTGTTTATGCTCACATCCAATAATGACTTAAAGAATAACAAAGAGTGAGTAGTAAAATTGCAAGAGTTTGGGTACAAAGTTATTAATTCTCTTGCATTTATATCTATTTGGTGAGATACATATAACCTCTACCCAACAAAGAGACATTGCAATAAAACTAGTACAAAATCATCAAAGTGTGCTAGACAGATTTTCGCATTAAATGCTTGACAGTCGTTTTGCGGTCGCTACTACTTATTCAAGGTCACAAATTCCAAATTCCATAAGAAAAACCCTGTTTGTGTCACTATGAAAATATAGTCCATGTGGTAGTCCATGTGGTAGCTTCTGAATAGTTCACTAGGAAAATATAGTCGTTGCCTTTCACTTGCTTTAAAAAATAGCGGTCATGATTTATTTTGTACAGGACGTGACTCTAGACGCAAATTCCTCTGCCAAAAGTGTTCATCTTCTTCTTTTGGATTCGTGGTCACTACCAATAAGTTCCCTTTGCAATTTTTGACTTCCAACGGTTACTTGGGACACTTGTCAAGCTGTGATTGTGGACTTGATTGCAACTTGAGTTACTTCGAAATTTGCAGTCGCGACTGAGGCAAGCTTTACACCTCGAATTCGTCTGTCACTTTTGGAGTTCTTCCTTTGGATGAATCGCGGCCGAGAATAACTCCGCGATTTCATCTGTCTGATCTTCTAACAAGTCTTCTAATGGATCGCGGTCGCGAATTTTAGATTGCGGTCGCAATTTAGAAGTTACTTCACATACTTTGAAGATTAAGATTTCTATCCAACTTTTGACTTGAAGACTTACACAAAAACTGTAAAACAACACTAAATAGAAACATTAAAAATGATCAATCCCCTTTGTCAAGATCAAAAAAGGCTAAAGACTTAGGGTTAACTACCCTAATCCAACATATACAATTGTTGAAAGTATGTACCAAGCTGATTATCCTTAGACATTGGCAAAAGAGTTTTCATTCTCCTATCTATAAGTTACCTTATAAAGGATGTACTTAGCTCATTAGCCTCCATTAGAAGAAAATGTTAAAATAGTAATAGACTATTGATGGAAATATTTCCATCGAAAGTAGTAGTGGAATACCAAAGAGAAAAAAATAAAACACTTAGCAATAAAATTTCACAGTAGAGTTTGAATCTATCGCTAGAATTTGGCACCAACATGTGTGGCAAAAAATAATTAGGGACGGATTTGACTTTCATCACAAATTAGTGATGAAATTCTTCATCGTTAATTTTATGGCTCTAAAATTAAAATTTAGGAATTATTCAAAAAAAAAATAACGACAAAAAAGGAACATAAATAGAGCAACAAGGAACATAAAAATGGGAGAAAATGGAGCATTCCAACAACAGAAAAGGGAGAAAATCAAAGAAAAATAGAGGATAAATAATATAAAAACAAGGGTAGAAAATTAGATAGAAAAATAAAAAAGAACAAAGCATTTACTAAACAAAATCCAATAAATGAAACTCACATAGATCACATAGTTGTTCATAGAATTTAATCTATAAAACAAAATTCAATAAGCAACGAGAATGATGATCAAGGTAGTGAATTAACGTGACATCCATTGTGAATCCCATTCGAGAAACAAGAGAAAGATAATCAAAATGAAATGATAATGATCCCATTCAAGGAACAAGAGAAAGAAATAAAACATACCTTGATTCTACAAGTAGCAAGCCAAGCTATGTCTTGAAGCAGTAACAAAAGAGTGAAGGAGTTAAGAAGGAGAAGTGAAGGAAAAGAGAGTCAAGACCAACAAAAAAGAAGAGAGTCTGGAGCAGCAAAGGAGAAAAAGAGAGCAGCGAATAAGAAAAGAAACATCAAATCAAAAAATTTTGAGAAAACGAAGAGAAATTCCCAAATCGAAGAAGGAAATCCCTTAAAAAATTCTCAAATCTATTTCTTAATGTTTTATGTTTTCTTTTTTAGTCACAATGCCTCATTTTTATTACAAATATGGGGTTTTGTTAGAGTCAACTGGACTCGGTAAAATCACGAAGCAACTTGCAATTTTATCGAGTTTGACGAGTTAACACTCAATTTCACCCTGATTTTATCACAAATTCGATTTTATGTATGCGTTAAATCATTCACATGAGTTTCACTCATAAAATCATATGAGTCAACTCATGATTTTGATAACATTGTTTGCCAATATAGATCAACTGAAACAAAATTTTGCTACCAAGGGCTTAACTATCACATAAAATACACCAAACAAAGAATAAGTCATGATCCACCATTGCCGATATATATTAAGAGTGTGCATCCAACATGAAAATATCTCGAGTTGAATAGAAAAATGAATCAAAAAAATTGATTACAAAAAATATTAGAAAAATCGAAAAATTTCATCTCTTACTGTCTCAGTGAAAAAAAAAATCAATGAAACAAAAAAAAAAAGGATAATTTTGAGACAATACTTATATCCAAATTAAGAATCATGTTATATTGTCTTGATTTATCTTGATTAATCTCATATTAATTATTACATTAATTGAACATAATTCATTTAATATATATATATATATATATAGCTTGAATGAAATTATTATTATTTTTGTTGTATTTCTATTTTAAAATTTATATAAATATTATATTACTGATTTGTATTTTGTATTCTTAGTATTTGATTTTAGACTTGAAATTTTAAATAGATATTATACATGTTTATACTTGAAAATTTTGAAAATTATCAATCCTTGAATTGTCATATCTTGTCTTATTTATTCCATCTGTTACCTATCTTATATAATTTTTAGTTTGAAAATTTGATACAAAATAAATTAACACTTAATAATATATGGGATAGGATTAATTTTAAAGATCCTATGATTTTAGATTTTATGTTGTGTGGCTTTCTTGCCATGTTAGCATACTTGGAGACTAAGTATACTTGGTCATTAAGCAATATTTGTGACCTTTAGATTTTGCTTAGCCATTAAGACTTAATCATAGTCATTGATAATCTCTTAAAGGCCAAGCACTCATGCCTATATAAAGGCATTTTGCAACCTTCCTAAAGGCCATGAGTGAACATCCTATCATTTATAGCAAGTCCCATTTGAGTTTTTTGAATATCGTGAGTTTAGGGTGTACTTGGGGTCTCGGATTTGAGTGTTACTCTCCACATATTCCGTACTGCTCATTTACTTAGTCAATTTTTTGTCTCCTTCACTTGTGGACATAGGCTTTAAAGCCGAACCACATAAATTTTTGTGTCTTCCTTACTTGCTTTATTACTTTTCAATCTTTTATTTTATTGTCATCCTTATTTGCTACAATATTTATTCATCCCTGGGACTTACAAACTAGCATCAGAGCTTTGGATTTTTATAGTTTCATTCATGATAACAACTAAATTTGAGATCGAGAAATTTGATCATAATTCTAGTTTTGCCTTATGGCAAATCAAGTTGTATGATATCTTAGTGCAACATGGATATCATAAGGCTTTGTTAAAGAAGGAGGATATGCCAGCAACTATGACTGCAGAGCAGGAAGTAAATTTGGACAAGAAGGTTGTCTCGACCATTCGATTATGTTTGTTCAATTAAGTCTTGAAGGAAATCATTAAAAAGAAGACTCTTGTCGACTTGTGGGCCAAAATAAAGTCATTGTATATGGAGAAATCCCTCATCACCAAGTTGCATAAAAAGCTTAAGTTCTATAGTTTGTAAATAAAGGAAGGTACATCCATTAAATCTCATATTGACACTTTTACATCCATTATTTTAGATTTGGAGAATATGGACATTGAAATTGATGACGAAGATCAAGCTCTCAAGTTGTTGTGTTCTCTACCACCTTCATATTCCCACTTTAGAGAAACGTTGCTTTATGGCATGACGAAAGTATCTCTGGCAGATGTTGAATATGCACTCTTGTGTAAAGAACTCATTAATAATGAGTTATCTAGTAGCAGCAAAAGTGAGGTCCAGCGGAAAGCTTGCCTGCTAGAAGAAGGTCTACCAATAGAGAAATTGATAGCAACAGCAAATCGATGCCAAGCTCTAGATCAAAATCTAGAAGCAAGAATCTTATAATGCAACTACTACAAGAAAAGAGGGGCATATCAAAGTTTATTGTTATAAGTTGAAGAATAAGCAGCAAAGTAAAGATAACGATCAAAATAAGTATATCAAAGCCAACGTTGTGGAGGAAGAAGAAAACTGTAACTTCCTCTCTGTAATTGATAAAGATTCCAATTTTAACTAAAGATGGTATTTGGATTATGGTGTCTCATACCATATGTGTGTTAACAAGGATTGGTTCTTCTTTTATGAACCTATCGATGCTAGAGTTGTATTGATGGTAGACGACCATCCTCGCGAAGCTCTCGGCATTGAATCTTTTAAAATTAGAATGCATGATGGTGTTGTGAGGACCATAACTGACGTTTGTCATGTTCCAGATATAAAGAAGAACCTTATCTCTCTCAACACATCGAAAATTAATGGTTGCAAATTCATTGGTGAAAATGGCCTCCTCAAATTCATGAAAGGTGTTCTTGCAGTTATGAAAGGTAAGTGAGTCGGTAGGCTATATGCGCTCTTGGGATCTACCATTACTGGTGTAGTTGTTGTTTCCTCATCTTCATATGATTTGAATCATACTAAATTATGGCATATAAGGTTGGGACATATGAGTCAACGAGGCTTGGAAATTTTGAGCAAAAAAGGTCTCCTCGATGGTCAGAGTATATCAAAATTAGAATTTTGCGAGCATTGCATTTTCGACAAGCAAAAAATTTGTTTTTTCAATAATGGAGTTCATAGAACCAAACATACTTTGGATTATATCCATTCAAACCTTTGGGGTCCTGCTAGTGTTTCTTCTAAAGATGGTGCTCGGTATATGCTTACCTTCATTGATGATTATTCCAATAAGGTATGGGTCTATTTTTTGAAGCAAAAGAATGATGCGTTTGCCACCTTTAAGGGGTGGAAGACCTTGGTGGAAAATCAAACAGGCAAGAAGATCAAAAGACTATGCACAGATACTGGGTTAGAGTTTTGTGATAGTGAATTCAATAAGTCTACAAAAAATAGAGCATTGTCAAACATCTCACAGTAAAAGGAACCCCACAGCAGAATGGTGTTATTGAATGAATGAATATAACCTTATTAGAAAAGGTTTGTTGTATGTTATCTAATTTAGGCATGTCTAAAGATTTTTGGGCATAAGCAGCTTCTACAGCCTGTTATTTGGTGAATCGATCTCCATCCATAGCTATTGATTTGAAGACTCCAAAAGAAGTTTGATATGGCCATGCAACAACTCATTCCAATTTGAGAATGTTTGGTTGTCCTATTTATGTGCACATCAATGATGGAAAGTTGGAGCCTAGATCCATGAAAGTTATTTTTCTTAGATACCCATATAGAGTAAAGGATTATATAGTATGGCTTCTTGAGAACAATCCACCAAAATCTGTAATTAGTAGGGATGTCATTTTTACTGAATCTGAAATGCTTCATGACAACAAGAAAGCTTATATGACACCAACTATAAATTCATTAATTTCAACACAATAGGTGAAGCTTAAGGTGGAGACTATGCCTTCTCAATTGCCTGATCATGTTACAAAAGAAGCAGAGTCATAAGAGGTGCATCAAAAACCATAGAGACAAAGGAAGATTCCTAGTATGTTGCTTAATATAAATTATGTTCTTTATGCACTACTAGCAGAGCAAGAAATTAAGGCTGAAAGAGAACCTTCTTCATATTCAGAGGCAATTTAAGACTTAAATTCAGGCAAATGGTTAATTATTGTGCAGGAAAAGACGAAGTCTTTACACAAGAGTGGCACTTGGGAATTTGTTCCACCACCAAATAAAAAAAAGATTATTGGTTGCAAATGGATCTTCAAAAGAAAGGAAGCAACTCCAGGTGTTGAAGGAGTCAAGTATAAAGCCCACCTAGTTGCAAAAGGATAAAGTCAAGTACTAGGTGAAGATTTCAATGATATTTTCTCACCTATAGTAAAACACTGTTCCATTTGGGTTATACTCACATTGGTAGCCTTGTTTAATTTGGAGTTAGAGCATATGGATGTCAAAACTATTTTCTTACATGGTGATTTGGAGGAGCAAATTTATATGCAATAACCTGAGGGTTTCATTGATGAAGATAAGAAAGATCATGTTTGCTTGTTGAAAAAATTGCATTATGGCTTCAAACAATCTCCTAGATAGTGGTACAAGCGTTTTGACTCATTTATGACCTCTCACGGCTATTCAAGGAGCATGTTTGACAGTTGTGTTTATTTCAAAAAATTATCTGATGGGTCTTTCATCTATTTACTCCTATATGTTGATGATATGCTTATTGTTGCTAGAAATATGTTTGAAGTTAACTAGCTAAAGAAATAGTTAAGTCATGAATTTGAGATGAATGATTTAGGAGCAGTAAAGAAAATTCTTTGCATGGAAATTCACAGGGTCAAAAGAGCAGGAAAATTATTTCTGACTCAGAAAAATTATGTTAAGAGAATCTTACAGCGTTTTAGGATGAAAAATGCTAAATCTTTAAGTACTCCATTAGCTGCTCATTTCTTGTTTTCAGCCGCCTTATCTCCATTAACAAATGAAGAAATTAATGATATGACAAAAATTCTTTATGCAAGTGTAGTTGGCAGCCTGATGTATGCCATGGTGTGTGTTCATCTAGACATTTCACATGTTGTTAGTGTTATTAGTAGATACATGGCTAATCCTGGTAAAGTACACTAGCAATCAATGAAGTGGATTCTTCGATACTTACGAGGAACAACTAATACTTGTTTGGAATTTGGCAGGAATAATGGAAGCTTGGTTAGTTATAATGACTCAAATTATAAAGGTGATCTCGATAAAAGAAGATCACTCACTAGCTTTGTATTTTATTTGGGGAATAATGTTGTTAGTTAGAAGTCTAACTTACAGGCCACGGTTGCTTTATCTATAACAGAAGCAGGTACATGGCAATGATCAAGGGAATTAAGGAGGTTATTTGGCTACGAGGCCTATATGGTGAGCTCAGTTTGGATTCAAAAGCCATGGTTGATCGAGGCAATGATTGTTCACTTATTGATGATGTTCTTCTTTTAGATGGTTTATAACATAATTTGCTAAGTGTAAGTCAATTATGTGATAAATGTAACAAAGTCACCTTTGACCCTAGAGAGTGTCGAGTTATCACTTTGGTGAATAAAAGGGTCGTCTTCAAGGGTGAAAGAAGGGGCAATACCTACTTAATTGACTTAGACAATTTGGCTAATCAATCCTTCAAGTGTCTTGTTTCCCTTAGCAATAAAGCCTAGCTTTGGCATAAAAGACTTGGTCATGCTAGCATGGAACTCCTATAAAGCCTATCAAAAGGAAAGCTAGTGGAAGATCTTCGCAAGTTAAAATTCTTAAAGGATAAGACATGTGGACCATGCCAAATGGGAAAGCAACATCTATCTTCATTCAAGGCAAAGAATGTTGTAAGTGCATCTAGACCTTTTCAACTTATCCATATGGACTTGGTTGGACTTATTAAGAGTGTTAGTTTAGGTGGAAAGTATCATGCATTTGTCCTAGTCGTCGATTGCTCTAGGTTTACTTGGGTATCATTTCTAGTTGATAAGCATGACACTTTCGACGCTTTTAAAAGTTTTGCAAAAAGAGTTCAAAATGAAAATGGTTACTTCATTTGTTTTGTAAAGAGTGACCATGGAAAAGAATTTGAAAATGAATCTTTTGAATCTTATTGTATAGAAATAAGGATTTCTCATAATTTTTTAATTCCTAGAACACCACAACAAAATGGTGTTATGGAGAGGAAAACTAAAACGCTAGTAGATATGGTTAGAACCATGCTCAATGAGTATTTTTTTGCCTAATTACTTTTGGGTTGAAGCCATCAATACTTCTTGTACATTGCTAATTGTGTTTTCAAAAGACTCATTTTCAATAAAACTTTTTATGAGTTTTGGAATGGTAGAAAACCTAAATTGTCATACTTAAGAGTTTTTGGGTGTAAGTGCTACATCTTAAATACCAAGGACAATCTTGAAAATCTTGATTCTAAGACAAATGAAGGTATTTTTCTAAGATATTCCACCTCTAGTAAAGCCTATAGAGTATTCAATAAAGGTACAATGGTTGTTAAGGAGTAAATGAACATTATGTTTGATGACTCTAGAAAACTTGATCTTGGGAAAGATTCTCTTATTTATAATCTTACAGGTGACTTTGAGAAAATGGAGTTAGAGTTAACTTCAAGAGAAATTGAGATAAACCGTGATGAAGACAAGTCATCAAAAGGAGAAAAGTAATTCCAACCATAATAAGCAGAAATTTCAGATCAAGATCTTCCTAAGGATTAGAGATTCTCTAGACATCACCCAAAAGATCTAATTATTAGTGATACATCCAAAGGTATAAGTACCATATCTCAATTTAATGTTTTAGATAATAATCTTCCATTTGTTTCTCAATTTGAGCCAAAAACAATTGAAAAGGCTTTTGATAATGAAAGTTAGGTGATTGCCATGCAAGAGGAACTCAACCAATTTGAGAGAAATAAAGTATGGAAACTTGTTCCTAGGCCTAAGAAATGCCCTATTGTAGGATGCAAGTAGATGATTAGGACTACGTTAGATAAGCAAGGTTTCGTTACTAGAAACAAGGCTAGATTGGTTACAAAGGGGTACAACCAAGAAGAAGACATTGATTATTATGAAACCTATGCCCCCGTAGCAAGATTAGAGGCCATTAGGATTCTTTTAGCTTATACATGTCACATGAACTTCAAAATTTTTCAAATGGATGTTAAAGTGCATTTTTAAATGGTCCATTGAGGAAAAAGTTTATGTTGAACAATCTCCTGGTTTTGAATCTCACATTTTTCCAAATCATGTTTATAAGTTAACTAGAGTCTTATATGGTTTGAAATAAGCTTCAAGTGCTTGGTATGACAGGCTTCAGTCATTTCTTTTACAAAGTGATTTTGGGAAAGGAAAGGTTAATACTACTTTGTTCATCAAAAGGCACAATCAAGACACACTCATTATACAAATATATGTTGATGATATTATATTTGGTGCTACTAATGAATTTCTTTATAATGATTTTGCCAAGTGTATGACTAAAGAATTTGAGATAAGCATGATTGGAGAGCTCAAGTTCTTTCTTGGCCTACAAATCAATCAAACCAAATAGGACATATTCGTCAACCAAGCCAAGTACACAAGGATGGTATGGAAGGATGTAACATAGCAAAGACACCAATGAGTGCTACCATCAAACTAAATGAAGATGAATCTATAGAAGAATGCTTAGTGTCTTGATTAAGTAAGAAATAAGTTTCAGTTGCTTTATCCACTACTGAAACAGAATATGTAACAAGTTATTGTTGCACCCTAGTTCTTTGGATGAAACAACAACTAAAGGATTATGGCAAAGTTATTGATCACATTCTCATCAAATGTGACAACACAAGTGCTATAAATATTTTAAGGAATCTCATCCAACACTCTAGGAGTAAACACATTGACATTAGACATCATTTTCTTAGAGATCATGTCCAAAATGTTGATGTGTTGGAGTTTATTGACACTAATCATCAACTTGCAGATATTTTCACTAAACCCCTCAATGAAAAACGGATGAACTTCATTAAGAAGGACCTAAGAATGCTTGATGGAAGCTTTCTAGAGTGAAAAGAAGATCTTATAGGATGTTCTTTATTTAGTTTATTGTTCTGAGTAAATGGATGTTGTATTTAATAAATGTGCAATTTATTACTTTGGACATCTTAATTCCTTATGCAAATGTGCTCTCTATGCCAATTTGCATGAATTAATCATCAATACATTAAATGGATCATAACTAGGAATGACAATTCTTATCTCTTCCTTATTTCTCTTTTTGCCTCACAATTCACAGTCACTACTTTCCTTTCGTGGTCGCAATTTACAGGTACTTATCAAACTTTCTCTCATGTGCCAAATTTGCAATCACAATCTTAATTCTCTACCATAAATTTTTTTCAAAATTCAAAAGTCTTGATCATTGACTCATTCAATTTTTGAGGAATTCTTATCTATTACTCAGATTTTTTGTAATTAATGGTTACGACTTGAGGTTCGTGATTGTGAATTAGAGTAATTGTTAAGAATTAATTGATTTGACTGTCAACAAACGACACCCCTTTATATATTGGAAATTTGACCATTTTTTACCATTTTTTCATTAGATTTTTATGTACTTAAACCTCGCTAACACTCCCCCATTTCACTTTTACACATTCTTAAACCTTACTAACACTCCTCTATTTCACTTTTACACATTCTCTTTATCTATCTTCATTTTCTTGTCTCAAACCGACTACCATCTCCTAACTTCTCTCATGGCACCCAAAAAGCTCTCTAAAACAGAGAAAGGGAAGGGCATAGCCTAACCTTCTGGCCCTCCTTCCCTTCACTTGATGAAAGGAATAATAAAGAAGGAAAAAGATCGTTACAAAGCCAACTCCACTAAAATTATCCAAGCCAACAAAATTTTCTCAGCATTTCTTCTTGAATCCCTAGGAATCAAGGATGAAATTCATACTTTCTTATCCAACTTAGGTTGGAATGAGTTTATCTTCCGAGATGAACTTGAATGTGAAGAAATAGTTAAGGAGTTCATATGCATAGTCACATTGAACATAAGAGTTGAATCCAAAGCAGGTTAGTATGAGTTAATCTTTTGGGCTTTTAGGGACCCTTACTTTATAACCTTTGAACAACTCTCTAACCTTTTCAACCTTCAAGTGGGAGATTTATCCCTTTCATCATCTCTGCACTTGATATCTACTCCAAATTCTATTCTGAAATCTCCATCGAACAAAACATGACCCAAAAACATCTTTGGCCAAATATATTTGGACCCTTCCAAATTAGCTCTTTCATCGTATCATCACCTTTTCTATAAATGCTAGAGGTGATAAGAATGAAAGGTCTCTCAAAATGACTTAGTCGTTCTATTTTGCTTAACCAAAAAATAAACCTATCTAAACCGATCGAGACCATGTGGATCAATTGATTCACATGAGTACCAAGCCCAAAAGCTAATTCCTTTTATCCTCTCATATCATAGCAATCTATAGATATGTGAGGGCTCTAAATGAGAAAAATGAAAAATTTCTCACAAAGAAAAATTTGTCATCCCACAGTTTTCTTGACTTGTCCTACATCATCAATGCCAAGGCTATACACCTAAACTTTTATACTTATACTTTGGGTTCTTTTGGGGCTAAAAAGCATGAAAACTCTTAAGCCTCAAAGAGAAAAAGGCTTGTGATAGAAGAGGGTACCTAAATAATTCCATCTCCCAAGCCTAAACCTAAAACCAAGTCCTCTATTATCCCTCTCTCCTCAATAAATAAGAAATTAGACAATCATGAGGATGATCAAGAGGATATTTCTTCTACTTTTCCACCTCCACAATGACTTGGTGGACCTTGGAGAGAAGGTAGGTGCTACAACTTGCCACTTCCCTAATTTTGAAAATTGGGAGGATACTCCAAAAGAAGAAGAAGATTAAGAGGTGGAAGAAAGGGATGAAGCACAAGGAGGAAGTACAGATAGAGACATTGTTGATTCTCGAGATAATGATAACTCTATAATCTTTTAGTGTTCTTTCCTAGGCTTGTAGTATTCTCTTTTCTTTTGTTCACTTTGTTTGTTTTGTGGCCTAAGTTTGTGATCCCATATCTTTTTGTTTCTATTCATCTACATAAATTAAATTATTTGCAATTTATGCTTCATTTGTTTGTTTATGATGTGTGATTGCTCTTATATTTAATATCCAAATTCCTCTTCAAATCATTTCACCTATGCACTTTTACTCTCTTTTAACTTTTATTCTCTTTTTTATCTTGCCAAAGGGGGAGAGAAATATTGAAAAAAATTACATGACATATAATCAAAAGGAAGTATAAGTTAAGGGAGAGCAATCTAATCTAAAATCTAATCCTTGCTAAACTTAGTCTCTCAACAAGTATTATGTTAAAAAATGTTATCCATCTCAATTTCACACATATGCAATTCATTACCTTTTGTAAAATCAATCTAAGTTGTCAAAATCAAAAAGGGAGAGATTGTTGGACTAGATTGGTCAAACCTATGTCAAAGGTCTCTTTTGATATTGATAGTGAAGATTGATAAGTTTTAACTTTTTGTTTAAGTGTTGTTTTTGCAGTTTTTAAGATAGGTTTGCATTGAAAGTTGAATGAAAGTCTAAATTTCAAACATTGAGTAAGACATACCAATTTGTAATAAAAAACCTAAAAATCATGACCGTGACCTTACAACAAAAATGGATAAACTTAAACCAGATAAATTCAAGGAGCAAATCGCAGTCGTGACTTACCAAGAAAGACATGATTGTCATACAGTATAATTCATAGTAACTTTTGCATTCCCAGTCGCGATCGCAACTTTTGTAATTGTATGGAGGAAACCAAGTCTGCAACCAAGGCTTGCCAAGTGTCTAAGATAACCGTTGACATATTAAAATTCACAAGGGTGAAGAAGTTATCAAGATTTCGACCCATTGAAGCATTTTTGCCTTACCAAATGGAAGGATTCGAGGTCACTATCGCATCCAAGAAGAACCTTAATCACAACCACGACTTTTTGGGTTGATTGAACAAACACAATAATTGTTTTCTTAAAAGACCAATAACAATACACCACGTGGACTAGCCATTAGATACAAATGAGGTTCTCCACCACGATTTCAATCTTTCCATTGCAAAGTGAAAATTTGCGACTGTGAAATGTCAGTCATGACTGTGAAACTAGTCTGACAGGCATTTAATGTAAAATTTGTCTAACTTACCTTAGAGATTTAGATATAGTTTCATTGTAACATTTTTTTTTATAGTTGTTGCTTATAAATATTTCATCAAACAGAAATGAATGCAAGTGAATATCATTTATTATAGTCAAACTCTTGCAATTTTACTTCTCAACTTTTTATTTTTTGTATGTGAGTTAATATTGTTGGGTGTGAGCATTAAATACTATTATAATTGGGTTTGAGAGTTAGCCTAGTAGACAAAACTCTTGTATTAGATAAAGTGTGAGCCTTTGAGAAAACACTTGAGTGAAGTTTTTGTATGAGCCTTAAAACACAAGTTGTAAGGTTGTGTGTGAGCCATTAAAACATAGTGTACAAGTTTGGTGTAAGCTTGGAAACACCATTTAGAGTTAGTAGAACATCTAGTTCTGAAGAATTAGGAAATGGATGTAGGATTCATTAGCACTCGAACCACTATAAAAATATTATGTGTTCATTCCTTCTCTTTCTCCTTCAATCTACCAAATTCATTATCATCCCAAATTTTTAGATTTCTACCAATTCAACCTCCTTTTTGGTATTCAAGGACCAACATTTAGTTCTCCCTATCTCTTTTAAGGAAATCAAATCATTTTGAAACATCCAAAAACAATCTCAAATATTCTTATTGGCATAGAAGATCATGGACCAAGGAGTCCAACAAAATTATTTGGTTACTCTAATAGTAAGCACCAAGTCTACATCAAAATATACCAAAACCTCTAAGAATACTTTACAAAACCTATTGACAAGCCTGCAACAGTAGTTTAAACAAATTCCTTAGACAATGAAAGCTTCAAGACTTCTCTTTTTCTTTTTCTTTTTTTTTCCCTTTTCTAATGGGATGAAGAAAGAAGAGATTTATTCTTATAATTCTAATACTGCTATCAATCTATGCACCATAGATTATGAGAAGAAAGATGTCAATGAACTGGTATACACTTACATAGGAAATAAAGAGGCAAAGGAATAGGTGAAAGTTGTATGCTTAAACATGTTAGCTATTAAGCAAGTATAGCCTATAGCTGCAAAGTACTTTTCAAAATTTAGATAAATGTCTTGTAAGAAAATAAAGAATTTGTACCATATGCAGATAAAAAAATTAAAATGTTCCAAACTTTGCACAGATACCTATGCCCATTTTAAAAACAGAGAGAGAACAATAGCCTTTAAATTTCATCAAGCAAAGTTATAGCTACATACCACTGATACAGTGAATGCGGTGCAAAGTTTTTCCTCATTCTCCTTTTGATTTACCATCAGTGGAAGTTCCAACCTCTCGAAATCCTCTGCTTTCATGCTCACACATACTATTCCAGTTCCATGCTTGACAATAAATGCCATAGCTTCAGGTGTTGCCTTTGAAGCTACCATTTTTAGGTCTCCCTCATTTTTTCCATATCTTCATCATAAAAAACAATTACTAACAGCATCATCATCCTCAAATCAGTACCACTAAAACCTTCAAAAGAAGTAATTGCTAAAGATACTTGTTGGATCCCACAATTAAATAGGCAAGAAAAGAACTAACCTTGCCTTGACGAATATCTTCAATAGCCTCTGGTATGGAAGCGAATCCATCCGTAGGATGATCCAGGTCATATTCATTATTGAAAAAAATCAGTTTTAGTTGGAGTTATTTCAGCAGAAAGTGTTCCAAAACCTATTGCATCAGGTTGTAACTCAATGCCAGGTGACGTATCCAACTTTTTGCCAATAAAGGTGTCATGTCCTGAAACTCTATTGTCATTGGAATACAAAAGAAAATCACCTTCTCCTGATAATAGCGTGGCTCTTGCTCCACCAACATCTTTGAATCTGAAGCACACTCTCTTGACTGGCCTAATAGAGACCAAATTTAATGGAAACACATAATGCATCATCTCTAGAAAACAAAGACAGTTGTGTATGAAACAATACAATAATTGAGAACAGATATGGTTCTAGGAACATGGTCATGGCAAAAAATAAATAAATAAATAGGAAACTTTTAAACATAAGCAATAGTTAGTCAAATTGCTGTCACCATAATGGTGATCAAGAAAAATTGCGAAGTACCCACTACCAACTATAAGCTCTGTAAATGAATGGGCTTGACACACCCAATGGCTATCTCAAACAAAAAAAACATTTCAGATTCTTTTTATACATATCTTGGCAACTAACAAAACCAATTCAACATTGAATTATGAAGAATTCCACCACCAAAAAGCCCCTCATAAACTCTAGTAACCTGTAAAGCTCATAATTTCCTGATCCAGAAATCAAAAGACAGGCACCTGAAAGGAAGAAGCGAATAAAAGAGAAACTCCCCGCACTTTTGAGGGAGCCAAATGAGAGCTATGGAGATGAACGAAATCCATCATCAAAAACCTTTTATTTTTATGAAAAAATAAATTCCTTCGATAAATGAGCCGAAAGAGAATAAAAGAAGAGAGAAGCAGTGAAGGTGGGTGGCTAGCTATAGACTATAACTTACGAATTATCATCATCAATATCATTCATCGGGACTGCCAATAAGCAATTATGATCATGGATAACTATTTCCTTTGTTTCTTTATTTATTAGACGACGTCGTTTGTATGTTTCCTTCTCTAATTCATTGGCAATGGTTATCATCTTACCTTTCCAAAATGAAAATGAGATGTAATTTCGCGAAAAAAAAAAAATTTGGTGCATGAGCTTGCTTTCTTTTTAAATATTTTTTATTTGTCAAATATTTAATAATAGTAATAATAATGATAATTTTTAGTTTGGAAAGTGAAGAATATTAATTTTATAATTTATGATGTTGGAAAGAGAGAATACTAATAATATAATATTCATATATCTCTCAAAATTTTTTAACATTCATGGAAAGACCGTTAGAGTATTTTATGTGCCCTTAAAATTTTATTTAATTATTTAAAATAAATTGTGTTCAAAGTCATTGTATTTCTAACTGTTAGATTGTTATTCAAAATCTTAATGAGGTATGAAAATATATTTTTTAATTTATTTGGGAGAAACATTCTTTAATTAATTGGAGAATTATTGTCTATGTGGAATAGGACTCATATTTTAGAGCTATTCTAAATTAAATTTGAATTTCTATCGAAGTAGTTTTAAAAGGATTAATACTATAAGAAAAAGTGTCATAGCAAAAATTATTTAACTTTATCCATTAGAGAGGGCTTTTGTCTAAGATGGCGAGAATTTTATCCATTAATATGAGAGACTTGAATCCATAAAAAACAGACACATATTTATTGTTCTAAGAGCTTTTACCAATTGTGGTTGATAACCGTTAATTCATGATGAACTAATATACAAGGATTAATTCGATAACAGATAAATCAATTATACTTATTTATTGTAATGTGGTAACAAAAGAATGTAGGCTTGTATTACTAATCGAGGAAAAATCAAAATGGAAGATTCCTATAATTCACAGCTTAAATTGAATTTTATAAATTATGGAGAGTGTTGTTGTTCTATTTTATTTTTTTTTTAGAAAACGTTCTATAGTTTTCTCTATCGTGAATATTCACGTTAGAATTAACTTCTCTTAGTGGGAAGTTTAGCGTAGATTAAATTGTTGTTTTAGGTAGTTCACTTATTCCAAATGGGTTGAGCTCCTAGTAAGGGCCCAAACCCAAAAGTCCAACATCTTTCACTCGCACATAGTAAGATGCACAATCAATTTGAGAATACACATTTTCTATACTCTGTAATAATTTATACTCAAAAAAATAGATCGTGTGACCAACATACTTTGAGGGTTTAAAGCTACATACCTATTAGGAATATATAGCTTCTTAACTTAGAAGTTTTTAGAGTAGATTATAGTATATTATACCCTACACTATTTTATCACATCTATCAATTCTCATTATCTCATCTATTATTATATTTTATATTCATAAAACCAAAGGTAATATTCTCAATCATGGCAAACATCACTGTTTCTGATCAACCTTCTACTTCTTCTTCTTCTTCTCAAACACAACCTCTAGACCCTTCTCCTTCCTTTAGATCGGTACCTTTAACAGTTATTGTTCCACCACCTGTAACCTTTAGAAAATCAAACTCTTCCAAGATAGACTACCTTTATGAACTCTCTTATATCCCTGATGAAAAGAAAATCCAAGAAACTAGCCTTCCTTTCTTAAATCCTTATGATGCCTTTACTAAAAATAAACCTAGCCTAACCCGTTCTATCTGTTCTCTTATTAAACCTTTTGTAAAAAGTGTAAAAGAGTATGTTCAAGCTTCCAGCTTTGACCAGTGTCCTGTTCAGGTAACTGGTTTAGAACAGTTCATAAATCTGGAGATTCCACCTGAGTTTGTCTACCAATGGATTACTCAGGGTTATACTCATATGCACTTTGGTGCTATCCGGTTAGCTGTGAGCTACTATGGAAGAAAAGGACTTCCTGTGTTCGCATGGATTTCCTTACTAGACAGAAGATATCTCCAGTACCAACATGCTGTTATTGGGACCGTTAAAACCTCTCTTAATGAGGGAACAATCATGTTCACCTTTTATCCCAATTACAATATGACCCTTAAAGATCCAAATCTTCTGCAAGCTTTGCAAGTTCAAATCCAAATAGTAGGAGCACCTCAGGTGTCTTCTGCTACAACAGCAACTCTCCATTACCAGATGATCTACAGGGTGCAGAATCACTCGATAGACTTATCCCTTCCTCATGAAGATGAGTCACTGTTAATCCTGGCTGAAACAAATAAAGTCTCGACCTGTAGCCATGTCCCTAGACAGATCACTAGGGAAGACCTAATCAAGCTTCTTCCTGAGGCTTGGATTACTATTTATGAAAAGCTTCATCAACAGGATCAACCAGTCCAGTCTCCGGAGCCGGTGTACATTAGACAGGCTGATGGGACTATTGAAACCAGGTTCGAAAGGCCGATGCTGCCTTTAGCAGATGGAGCTATGTTTACAATGCAGATGATGATGGAACCATATGAGCCAGAACAAAAGGTTCATATTGAATACTTCTAGACAGATGGACAACCCATATAAGCGTTCAAAAGAGATGGTCACTATTTCTGGGGTGGCTGTGATTGTGATGCATGCTATGAAGATATTCTGGAAGAAGAAGAGAAAGAGGAAAAGAAGAAAAAAGGAAGAGGATGTTCTGAAAGGGAGCTAAGAAGAAGGTATGAAGATGGTGATCCTTCGGTTGGATGTTTAGGAGAGCCTTCAGGCAAGTATGATTATTTGGTTCAGTATGGTCCAAAAAAGATTACACCATTACCCTCAGCCTGCAAAATTCAAACACCACCTCCACCATTACCTTGCTACAAAAAAGCCTTAAAATACCTTCAAAAGGAAAAACCAATTCACCAAACCTTACCAGAAATCTGTATGTATCAACCACCTTCTACACCCTCTCTGTCTTTTTCAGAAAATGACTTTCCACCTTTACAAGAGCAAACCAACCTCAACACAAATGTCAGACAAATACCTTATGTCCAAACTCCTACTGGAGTTACTCCTCAAGGACAACCTTTGAGGATATTATCTGGCGAAGCAGTTTTAAACTGGCAAACCTCAAATGCTCTTGCCCAAAACCGTATCCTCCAAAAAATTGAATCAAAAGTGGACCAAGTCTCGACCCAAGTCAAAAAGGTTGATGACAGACTTATTGAATCACAGAGGGAGATGTATTCTCTAATGTACAGTCTCAAGGTAGAAGTAGAAATAAAGAACAAGGAGATAATGAGCTTACTGGATCAAAGAGCTCAGTTGGAAGAAATACGAAGAAAGTCTATAGAGATTCAAAGGCTTAAGGATCAAATCCAAAGAATAGAGACTAATCTTCAAATTTCCAGATCCCAACCAAAACAAACCTATGATTCATTTGACATTCCCTTACCTCCTATGCCTTCTTCAAAAGTACCTGTGCTAAGAATCCCTACCATTAAAGAACAGGAATACATGGGATTAAAAACTGATCTGTTTCATAAGAAATATAAAGCTGGGAAATTTCCCCAGTACTCAAACACTTCCATGCCTTCAACCAAATCAGCTGAATTAGTCCAAAAACTAGAAAAACCATCACAACCTAAACCTAAAGATCCACCACCTAGCTCCAGTATGATAAACCCTCTAGTCTTTTATCTGGAGAAAGCAACTTCTTCCATGCCAGAAGCTAACATGGCATATGAAGTTCCTCATGAATCTCTAAGTTCAGAAACAGACTCAATAGAAGATTCCAGTCAAGAAGAGGAGAAAACTGAGACTTCTAATGATGAATGGGTTCCAGGAAATTTCATGGCAGATCCTCCAGCAGATCCTCCTTACACTGTTGATCTACCAGAAGAAATGGATACAATAGATCCTCATACTTCAGAAAGGACAAGGACCAGTTCAAGTTCAAATGGAGGACCATGGTTTACACTGGATAATATCTCTCCGGCCAACTATAGAGAAAGGTTCCAAGAATTTAGGGCTTGGATTGAAACTCAAATGAAGAAACCAGGAGCTGTTCTCAGAACTGTTCTTGAAGAATTTGTGGCCCGGATGATTGGTAGAATGTAGGAATGGTACTCTGCTTTTGATGAGTACTCAAGGTTAAGGTTACTTCAGTCCCCTGGTGCATCAGAATTCTTGGGAATGATATATGGTGAATTTGGAGGAAAAGCAGTGGATTTCTCTGATATCAATCGCAGAGAATTTTTTAAAATGAAGTGTTGTTCCTTGCTCAAAACAGACCTCGACCTTCATTACCAAAAAATGTCTAAGAAGTTTTATTAGCTTTCTGGATGGCCAAGTCCAAATCTTAAAGAAGCCTTTATTACTTCTTTACCAGAAGTCCTTACAAATTCCATGCATCAATTAATGAGGAATAAAGATAGATCCATCAATGATTATTCATTCGGTGAAATTTACCAGTTAATGATGCAAGGATTGGAGAAGTTATGCAATGAGCAAATGATTATTACCCAGATGATGGACAGACAAAGACAACCCACATTGAAGAAAGCTTGTCGCAGAACAAACTTAAAGATTAAGTGTCCAAAAGATGATCACAAGTCTTGTGAATGTGAGACTAAGAAGAAAAAGCACTTTGTAAAAATAAAAACTCCATCAGATGAACGAAGAAAGAAAAAATGGAGATTTTTCAGAAGGAAAATATTTCGTGGGAGAAGAAAGTCTACAAGGTGCTATCTCTGTGGGCAAAGGGGACATTTTGCAAAACAATGTCCTAACAAGAGGAAACAGGCTTCTAAGATGATTTAACAGATCCAGTTATCCACTGTTGTCGATCTTGAAAATGCAGACATAGAGTCCTTATTCTCTATAGAAGATGAAACAACAGAGGAGACTGTCTTTGCTATTCAAGACGATGATTCTGGTTCAGATGAAGAAGGACTTATGTCCTACAGTTGTCATCAAATGGTACCAGTTCAAGGGTTTTCAGCAGATTGTCATATTCAAATCCCTAACCTTTCGGGAGTTGTTGATATTTTACAAGAAGGACATCCTGTTCCTCTGGCCTATGTTCATGTTTATCCTGAAAAGTATTTCAATCCAGTAAAGGCCGTAGCATTCATAGACACTGGAGCTTATCTGTCTATGATGCATCCAAAGGTGTTACCTGAGGAATATTGGAAACCCTACAAGGGGTATTTTCAAGCAGCTAATGGGGCAATCTTCCATACCAGCCTGATTACCAAAAAACCTGTAATGGTTCAATTCTTTGCAGGCTGCCAGATCCATTGTCCTTTTTTGGGTTCTGCCTTGCCCAATAAAGATCTGGTAATTGGGTTTGATATATATTGGAAGATGAAAGATTTGCAGATACTTCCTACAGGCCTTAAATATAAAGGGTACTTTTAGCCCTTTACAAAGACTTCAACTCTTTTTAAGATTGAAGCCCATTTGGCCCATTATCCTCCAAGTATGGAACAGGTTATCCAGAACTTACGAGCCCATTGTTGTGCTGACAGTCATAATTCATTTCTCCTAAAAAATCCAAAACCTTTGTGGAAAAATCCAGATTTCTTTATAAGCCTGTCTTTCAAATTGAATGAAGACATCAATCCAACTAATGCCACACATCCTGGAATGACACCAGAAGACTTAGCCATGGCTTATCAGGAGTGTTCTGAACTCCTGGCCAAAAGCTAATTGAGCCTACTAGCTCTCCTTGGGCTTGCCAGGCCTTTTATGTGAACAAAAGATCAGAACAGGCACGAGGCAAGAAACGTCTTGTCATAAACTATCAACCGCTTAATCATTTCCTCAAAGATGATAAGTTTCCACTTCCAAAAATATCATCCATGTTCATTCACATGGCTAAAGCAAAGATCTTTTCAAAGTTCGATCTTAAAGTAGGATTCTGGCAACTAGGAGTGATAGAAGCTGACAGGGAAAAAATAGCTTTTTGCTTGCCAAATAGGCATTATCAATGGACAGTCATGCCATTTGGACTAAAGGTGGCTCCATCACTTTTTCAAAAGGCGATGATCCAGATATATGAACCTTTGTTGCACAATGCTCTAATCTATATTAATGATGTGTTATTATTTTCTGAAGATATGACAAGTCATCAACAGCTCTTGCAGTAGTTCTTTGAGTTGACAAAAAGATATGGGATAATGCTCTCCTCTACTAAGATGCAAGTGGCAAAAGATCAGATCGAATTCCTTGGGATGATTTTTAAAGAAGGTCAGTACATTTCTGGTCCACACATTGGATCAGAATTGCTCAAATTCCCAGATTCGGATTTGACCCAAAAGCAGGTTCAACAGTTTTTAGGCGTGGCAAACTACTTAAGAGACTTTGTCCCTTACTATACAAAAGTAGCACGTCCTTTACAGCTGTATCTGAAAAAAGATTCTCCACCTTGGGGAAAAGAACAAACAGATGTTGTCAAGTCCCTAAAGAAGATAATGCAGAACCTGCCACCTCTCCAGATTCCTTCTACTGGAAAGAGGATACTCCAAACAGATGCAAGTGATCATTATTGGGGAACAATTCTACTTGAAGAGATTGATGGGAAAAAATGTGTATGTGCGCATGCAAGTGGAGCATTCAAACAGTCAGAGGAACACTACCACTCTACTTTCAAAGAAATACTGGCCGTAAAAAATGGAATAAAGAAATTTGAATTCCATTTGATTGGACATAATTTCCTAGTGCTCATGGATTGCTCATTCTTCCCAAAGATGTTAAACTTCAAGGAGAAGGAAATTCCTAATGCTCAATTATTACAATGGAAGGACTAGTTTAGTAAATACTCATTTGAAGTTCAACATATAAAAGGGGATCAAAACCTCATTCTTGACTTACTATCCAGACCAACTCATCAGCTCTCTCTAATAGCAAAAGAGCATTCTTTTCCATTGTTCTACATGGCATCTAGTTCTAGCACTACTGCAGCTTTCAGCTCCACCAATATTCCCAGCTCCTCTGAAGTACCAGATACAGTACTCTCTCTCTCTCAACAGTCCAAACTCATCCTCCAGCCTCCTTTCAAAATGATGAGTCCTTTCTAAGGGAAGGATTACAGCCAGAAATACGTATTCCAACTACGTATTCCAAAATCTTGGCCAAAGCCAAAGAACAGTTGTTCATATATCAGGCCCTGCTGCTTAGAACCTATGGACCTATTTTTATGGATATTTTAGGTTTTCACCCTAAGTATCCATTCTTAAAGGTTTATACTTTTCTTGACTTTTCAGCAGTATATACAACAGGATGGAGATGGCCCAGAGAATTCCTTGTTTTTCTCTGGTATTTTTGCTGTTTGTACAAGGTGGCCATTGAAGTTCGTCCTTACCATTTATGGTCATACATTCAGGAGCTCAAAGAAAAGAAAAGGATCAATCCATTCATGGTAACTTTCCTTGAATGGTTCCAACCATTATCCATATGGGAAACTTCTCTTCAACATAGAATCATTTACTGCGAGCCTCAAACTGCTCTTAACAAACGATTGATTTATATAATTAATCGTCCTTGTTTCATGAGCTTATCTGGCAACACTCCTCAAGTCATGCCTCATTTAGATCTCTACAAATAAGTTCAATATTCGTTATGGGGAGATGCTCTGGAACATTTTGAAGACTTCAGGGAATTCCAACGATATATGTGTGAACGAAACAAGATAATTCCCAAAGAGATCTGGCCCGCAGTCAATCAAGAAGCACCATGGGATACTCTACCTTTTCAATACCATCAGAGTCTTAAATGAAATAGTGATCAGTGGGGTAAAATTCCCTACCATGAGACTCTCATTGATGACACCACATGAGATTATTTTGAGAAGCCTAGTTATTCACTGGATCCTTTTGACATGGCATTAAGATGGGAAAGAAACCAAATCATTGAAAAAATGGAGCAACAGCAGTATGAGGAGGATTATGACAACATGAACCTATCTCTATCCCATGAGCCAATCTGAAAATAGGCAGCAGAAGCAGGTGGTAGGACCCATATGTTTCCACTTTGTAAAAAGTTATCAATAATGGTGTGTACTGTAGATAAGGGATTACTTTTACTATTTACTTTTGTAAAAGGAGATTCCTTCATATCCAGAAGGCATCTGCTTTAGTAAAGTATGTTTGTTTGTTTCTAAGGCCTCTCTTCTATATAAGGGGCTTTCTTCTTCGTTGTAAGAGAAGTTTGGAAAGGAAATAAAATCCTCTCTTTCAAAATATGAGTTTCTAAGTTTTCTCTCTTATCTTTGGTAATTCCAAATACTTCTGTTCAAACCCTAATCCTTATCAGAATGGCTTAGCTATTATTTTCATAAGTCTCATACAAAAAGGACTGTGGAGCGAAATAAGAAGTTCAAAATAGTGCAGTAAGGCAGAAAAGAGGCTGTTGGTCCGCCATAGGCTTGGGTTGCCACTACAGGACGTTATGCCAGAGGTTTTGCTCCAATGTTGACTGAATTTCTTAAACAGATTATGTCGTTGCTGTTCATAGTCATACTTGTGTGAGGCTTATGCTCATATAGATAAAATTATAATTGGTCTACCAATGAAAATAAATTGATGTGATATTCCAATGATCTTCTTCTTCTCATAATTCTCTTAACTTTAACTAATTCATTTTTCTAGAAGTGTCCCACTAGATCATATCATCCATGATCCTTTGGCAACAGTCCAAGAAAATAAATATTAAATTAAGTTTCGAGTAACTGATAAGAGTCATGAAGGTATAATACGAGGATCATTCTTTCTTCAGGGTTTCTATATGGTCATTTTTATTGCATACATGGTATAATCACACGCTATAATATTTTTCTCTTTTCTCAAGAAGTGTATGTCTTTCTTAAAATAAATATTATATAGATGATAGTTTAGACACACTCAACATCTAATTTAAGTTCACCAATCTATTCATTAATACTCATTGGAAGTCACATATGGCAGTAAAAGTAGATATAGTGAAAACACAAATTCACTTAGATTGTTGTAATGGCTTTTGTCATTATTAACACAATATTCTAAATTTTAAGTTCAAGCTTTGTTATCACATAGATAATAAGTTTAAAATTTGTCTCATCTTTATAAATTATAAAAATGATAAAGGCAATTACCTATGTGAGAAGGTCAATCTTTTATTTATCTAACATACTTTTTAGAAAATAAACAAGAATGTACTTAAGAACATTCATATGTTTGTATACTAATAATCTCCATTATCATTTAGACATTAATTAAACATTTACAAATTTTGAAAAAAGTTTAATGGTATAAATACATTAACATTTACACATTCCTAAAGATTTTGTATGCTCAATAATATATCTCTAGGAATAGACTTTGTTAATCGATCTACAATCATATATTGTGTAGAAATGTATTTCATATTTACTTCTTTGTGTGCCACCATGTCTTTAACAAAGTTGTACTCGATATATATATGTTTGGTTTTGCAATAGAACTTTAGGTCTTTAGTATGTGCAATAGTCACTTGATTGTCACAATTGACTAAAACTAGACCAGTAGAACTAGTGAAGACCCCCAAGTCATCCCAAAACTTTTTAAGCCATACAACTTTTTGTACTACTAAAGAGAAGGCCACAAATTTGACTTCCATCATGGACAGAGCTATACATAACTGTTTCTTACTATTCTAGGATATGACATCATTACTTAATAAGAAAATAAAACTAATAGTAGATTTTCTCTAATCTAAGTCTCCTTCCTACTCAGTATCAGTATAACCTTTCAAATGCATATCACAACCTTACTAGCATAATGAGTAACCAACAATTCCCTTTAGATACCTCAGAATCCTTTACACAACTTTCCAATTTGTTAGGCCTAGGTTGGATTGGTATCTGCTTACATGCCCTTAACATAGCAGATGTCTAGTCTAGTACCCATCAAGCATACATTAGACTACTAGTTAGCATAAGGAACTCTACTCATTTGTTCCTTTTCCTCTTAGGTCTTAGGACATAATCTTCAGCTCAAACCTTTACCTTTAACTATAAGAGTATCAATGGGCTTACAGTCTTGCATATTAAATCGTTCAAGAACTTTTCTAATATATGTCTCTTACGAAAGAGACAAAATTTTCTTTAGACTATCTCTTGAAATCCTAAGTCTAAGAATTCATGTAGCTTTACCTATATCCTTCATTTTGAAGTTAGATGATAACTTATAGTCTTCATTTTGAAGTTAGATGACAACCATGTTTTAATGTCATTAAGTCACTCTTTATCATTTCTAGCTATAAGTATGTCATTGACATACAATGCCAAAATCACAAATTTATTCTGAAACCTTTTGGTGTATACATAATGATCCTCATCAATCATAATGAAACCATGTGAAATGATTGCATTGTGAATATGGATATATCATTGCCTTAATGACTATTTGAAGCCATATATAGACTTCAAGAGTCTACAAACCTTTTATTCATGGCCTTCATTAATGAAACCTATTAGTTGTTCCATATAAAGTTATTCATTCTATTCTCCATTGAGATAGCCAGTCTTTACATCCATTTGATGTAATTCAAGATCTAAGCTAGTAACTATAGCTAGAATTAAGTGAATCGAGATAAATCTCACAACAAGTGAAAAGATTTCTCATAGTCAATTCCATCTTGTTGTTATACCCTTTCGCAATTAAGCAAACCTTATAGCTCTTAATGGTACCATTAGTTTTTCATGTTATCTTGAGCATCCACTTATTCTTAATGGCTTTGAGTCCTTTTGAGAGATCAACCATTTTTCAAACTTGATTAGATCTCATAGACTTTATTTCCTCTTTCATTGCTTTGATCCATTTATCCTTAGTAGGGCAAGAGAGAACCTCTTTCACAGTCTTTAGCTCATCCTCCTCTTGTGGAAGAATCATAAAAGTTGTACCACTTTCGATCTTAAATCTATAGTGAGGAATTCTTACATAATTACTTTGGCATAATTGAGATTCATTAGTCTTCAAATTGCTCTTACTGAACTAAGATCACTTTCAATTCTCAAATTACTCTCACTTGGACTAGGATCACTTTCATTCGCATGAGATGATAAAATCAGCACAAGTGAAACTAGTTCATCATTCGTCAAAATTTTTCTCTCACAAATGAGGTAATGCTAACAAGTGTGGATATATGGTTTCGAAAAGTGATAAGTTTTGACTTATCTCACCCTATTTAGGAAACTCATTCTTTAAGAATGTGACATCACATGCTTCAAATTCAGTTACACTCCCACTATCTTGTTCACCTATGAACACGTAACCTTTTGGGGTTTCAGAGCATCTTATAAAAATATTGTTCTTTCCTCTTGGACCTAATTTATCATATTTATGAGAGGAATAGTGAACATAAGCAATGCATCCCCAAAATTTCAAAACACTTAGGTAGAGTTTTCTACCAGTCCATAACTTATATGGAATGGTGGTAACTGATTTTGTAGGCACTCAATTAAGTATAAATGTGGCAATTAATAATGCATCACCCCAAAAGGTGATTACTAAATGAGCTTAAACTATCATAGACCTACCCATCTCAATAAGAGTTTTATCTCTCCTTTCAGTAATATCATTTTGTTGTGGAGTTCTGGGAATAATCAATTTATATTGTATTCCTTTTTCATCACATAACTCTATCTACTAATCAGATCAATGTTCTTTACCTCAATTGATTCTTAATGTTTTTATTTTTCTATCTAATTGATTTTCAACTAGATTTATATAATTCTTAAAGCTACTTAACACTTCAAATTTATGAGATATCAAATAGTCATAACCATAACTAGTGTAATCATTAATGAATGTGATGAAACAAAATGCTTCATTCCTAGCTCTCACATTCGTAGGACCACACATATCAGAATGAACTAATTACAATGGAAATTTAGCTTATGTTCCCTTTTTAAATGGTTTTCTTATAGTTTTTTCAACCAGACAATATTCATAAGTTGACAAATCTACTTTGTCAATATTAAACAATAAGCCTTCTTGCGCTAACCTAATCATTCTTTGTTGAACAATATGGCCAAGCCTAGTATGTCAGACATTCACATCATTCCTATAATCATGTGATATTACAAATATAGAAAACTTACATTACAACGACTTAAGTCATAATCCAAATCCATCATAATAAAAAAAACCATAGAAATTTATTTCCAAAGATAAATTAATGCACATGTCATGAAAATGACAAGTGAAACCTAATCTAAGCAACACTAACATAAAAATTAAATTCCAACGAATCTGAGGAGTAAACAACACATCATGTAGTAATAGGGTTTGACCATCATGCATGACTAACTTGTATGTGCCAATCCCTTTGACTTTAACTTTGGCATTGGTTTTTATAAATATCTACATTGCTCCATGTGGGAGCCATCAAAAGTCCACAAAAGCTTTTTGATCCTTCACTACGTGGTATGTGGCCCCTGAGTCTACAATCCACAAAGAATGTGATTAAATTAGAAAAACAGAGCTGGAAACACAAAGTTCACTAACATATGCGTAATGAGGTATCTTCTTTGACTTAGCACAATCTCGAGCGAAATGACCATCTGTGTTATAGTTATAACACTTAACCTTTGTTATATTCCTCTTGTTATATTTTGTATTGCCATGTTGGTTTTACTTAGGCTTCTTATTTGGCTGAGCTTCTCTTTTCCCCTTATCTAACTAAGACCCACCTTGGTGCTTATGCTTTCACCCTAAACTTTGATACTTGCTAGAATCGATCATGTACAAATCAGTATTTGACTCAGTAGATTCAAGGCAACCCTCTTCTAGCTCAAGATAGCGCATAACATCTTCTAGTGTTCTAATATTTTCATTATGGATCAAATGCATTTTCATATGCTCCTAGCTTTGGGGTAAGGAATGGATGACAATATGGACTTATTGCTAATCTTTTAAGGTATGATCAACATCTTTCAACTCAGCTATCATGTTTGACATTTACCTTAAATGCTTTTCATATTATGTCCAAGACATTTCTTATATGCGTCAAACTTAATAGTAAACGATTTGAGTTTGATTATGGACGTACCTCCAAAATTTGCCTTCAATATGGACCACATGTCCTTAGCATTGTCATACCTATGGAACTCATGCATGACATCATCATTCACATTGCTCAATAATGTAATGCAAGCCATAGAGTTCTTCTTTTTCCAAGTGTCATAGGCTTCACTGTCTATCCTATGCTAAGTCGTAACACCTTCCTCAAGCTCATCCGTGATAGTATTCAAAACCTCAAGAGTCTTTTGCTTTTCCAGCACATATTATATTTTCATGCTCCAAATCTCATAATTGTCACCATTCAGTTTCTCACCTTTGTTGCGCTCAACGATAATATTTTTGAAAACATTACAAAGTTTTACATAAAACACATAAAAATTTTAATGCCCAGTATAACATACAATTGCTTTATCATTAATTAATTATATCGATAAATATATTACATTAGGTTTAGAGTCAAAGGTTACAGTGTTTCAATCATCGTCTAAGATTTTTAATGTAAGGTAATTATTAATGTAATTAATTAATACAAAGTTAATTATTAAAGTTACTAAAATTTTAAAATATTCCAATAAATTGTGAATATATGTATTTATTTATATTTAATTACACAAATTAAATATATGTAATCAAATAATTATAAGCATAAATAATTAATTAAACTAAAATAAATACATTAAATTAAATAATATTCATAAAATAAAATAAATATATACAAAATACTAAGATAAAAGTAAAACTACTTATAATTCATAAATAAACAAATACATAAAAATATAATTAAATTAAAAACTTATTCTAATCTAATTAACCAAGCACTTAACAAGGATTAAATTTATGAGCCTAAAATAAAACTCAATAGGAAGATTAATAAAATTTCTTGGTATATGAAATGGATAAAACTAGAGAAAATTACATTGAACCTGACAAAATTACTCATAAAGCATTTGACAATAACTAGAGAAAATTACATTGAACCTCACAAAATTACTCATAAAGCATTTGACAAATTTTGAATAGGAACTATTGATTCCAAGGTCATACCACAAAAGATTTAGAGGGTCCCTATGCTGTGGAAATAGAGCTGACGTCAAGACTTTATATCTCTCTTCATGGGTGAACAAACCACTTTCTCAAATAATATTCTAAATATTGTCATTAACATTAATAATGTGATTCATCATACAAGTCACATTGTCACATAAGGAAATGGTCACAAGATTCTCTAAATTTTTAATCATCCTTCGCACTATTATTCTTTGTCTTCTAGTCTTAATTACTTTGAGAGTCCTTATAGTAGTTGTCATAATTTTCTATAATAAATATAAAAAATAAACACAAAAAAATGAGTAATCAGACACATAATTTACAGTGATTACAACTAAATTAATCAAATTTTTGTGTTATAATGACTCATTAAACCATAAAACATTTAAGAAAAAAATTTCAAAAATTTTTGGACTTGAAAATATTTTTTATGAATATTTATTGAATTTTTTTAACACTTATATATACATAAAAGAATAACTTTTACATATTAAAAATTAATTTTAATATCTCACAAAATTAGGATGACAAAAAATATGAATTTGAGAAAAATAAAAAATAAAAAATGGCCCTTCACATGCCTTTAGGACATTTCTTTTTCTTTTTTTTTTTTTAGGAAACGACACATGTTTTCCAAGGGAGACCCAATGTTGTTTATTAAGCATGGGTTGAACAACATGTTATATGCCTCGATGCCCTACGCAACAAGGTTTGTATGTGACTTACACGCGCTGCCTTGAGTGGCTTTTCAGTCTCAAAAATTGATCTTATATTTTCTAGGTCTCTAAATTCGATGGTTTAATTATTTTTGGCTAAAAAAATTTCTATCAATGTCTTTGCACAAACAACACTCTAAAGCAAGACTGAAAGTATCAAAATGACACTTTTCACAGTCCTCTTCTAGACAATTCCTAACCTTTCTACTTTTGTCCAGTTTAATCCATGAAAATTCAAAATGCAATTACTTTGTCTACAAAACTCAAATTCATGCAAGTGCTATACTAATGGAACGCTTGTAACACATAGTATCAAAATATGCAGACAAATCAAACTAAAATTGATTACATTTTCTGTAGAAATTCAATGAAGTTCTCAATTATGGAAATTTCAAACTTTGATTTCTCACAAATCACAAAAAAGTCTAACCCTATAATTTTACATGCATACTATTGGATATCAAAGCATCATTTGTGTAAAAATTCACTGTATAATTTTATGTATATCAATAGTAATTATAATTGAAAGAAACTAAATGAAAAATAAAAACATAATATGTAAATTTCTTACTTCAAATATATATAGCCTATGCAAAATTCCCATAAATTCAATCAAAACATAAATAGAAAAACTCTGATACCAATGATAAACTAATATACAAGGATTAATTCAACAGCAAATAAATCAATTATATTTACTTGTTGTAGCACGAAAATAAACAAATCCAAGCTTGTATTATTGATTGTGGAAAAATCACAATAAAAGATTCTTATAGTTCATAGCCTAAATTAAATTTTACAAATTGCAATGTGTTGTTGCTCTATTGTTTTTTTTTCTTGAGAAGACTTTTTACAATTTTCTTTGTCGTGAATACTCTATTTACGTTAGAAGTAATTTCCCTTAATGGAAAATTTAACATAAATTAAGTAACCGCCTTTGACAGTTCACTCAATCCAAATGAGTTGGGCTCTCAAGATGGGTGGTCCTAAACCCAAAAGTCCAACAATTCATGAAAGTTAAAATAGCAAATAGCTTAGGCATCCCTTAAAAAAAATGAGAAGAACAAACTAGCATCTTTGCTATGAATAATGTTGTGCATAATATTCGTGTAGTAAAATAATGCATGAGTAGAAGTGCATTATGTATCACCAAAATTATTTATATAATTGTGAGTAAAATCTTTTGGATATAGTAGGCTGATGAGTTTGAGCATGTTTTAAATTTATAGATGTAATTATAGTTACTGATGACAATGAAAAATGCATCCAGATGTAGCCTATTAATGAACTATATAACATATTATTATTCTTTATTTGTTTATTTCTTATGAGTTTATACACTTTTGTCAACAACAAAAATAAAATATGTCACTAATTATTTTTAGCTCCATATTCATGCCAAATGCTAGTGATGGATTCAAAGTCCATTGCTAACATTGTCATTAGTCCATCATTATTTTGTTGTCAAGTGTTTTATTTATTTTTCATCGTAGTTTAGTGATGAAAATAATTTCCTTGCTATTTTGGCATTTTTTTGTAATAACATTTTATGTGTTTGATATAAATAAAAATTCATTTAAAATTTTATTTCATTAAATTCTTAGAATTTTTTATAACAAAATAAAATTTCTTAAAATATAATAAAATTTGTAAATGAACTCTAAATTTATAAAAAGAATTTATTATGAAATACTCTTTACTTTATTTTCTCCTTTTTTTCTTAATTTCTCTTATTTTGTCTCCTCTTTTTTTCTTTTCTCTCTTCTATTTTTGTGTTTTTTTATTTATAAAAATTTTAAAAAATAATATAAGAATATTTTTATAAAATAAAATATTTATTTAATTTTATATTTAAACCAAATACAAACTTCATTTCATTTGAAATGAAACTATTTTTATTTTGCAGTATAATAAAGACAAAAATTCATTTGCAAATGAATTTTATAAAAAATTTATTTAAAATTAAAATAAATTTTAAATTGGAATTTAAACAAATACTATGTTAAAATACAGTAAAGTCTAGATCTCAAAAAGCATTAATGTTTAAAGATTTCTATAAAAATTTTCAAATATGCTAAAGTTGAAACTAAGATGATATTTGTAGCTAATTTCTGTCAATTACATTTTCAAGCAAAAAGTCTCGCAACATCAACACATTTGCAAGCTACAAATACAATACTGTGTGAACATTGTTCGCAGTCCCTTGAAATAATTTTCAAAGCACATTAAAATTTAGGAGTCGCTTTGTTGGCTTAAAGTGAACTACATGGACTTTATATTTCCTTATTAGCAGCACATGCACTTAGAGTTGGGCTCTGGGCTTATGTACAGAACTCCTACGAAAGGGTAAGGATTTAACAAAAAAGAATTGAATTTTAAATAAGTTGTTCTTGAGACAGTGTGTGAAGTAAGAGCCAGTTCGAAGGTGATGTTCATTGAAACAATTATTTTACAGTATTATAAGGAAAAAAAATACAATGGTTAAAAAATATAATCCCCTTTAAACTCACTTTTGTTATTTAAATTTATGGATGTTTAATGAGTCAAAACAGAATTATAAACTACACAACACGATAATTCTCTCATTTCAATAATTTTATCATGATGATGATTAAAAAAAAAAAAAACCTTGTGAATTTCACCTCTCGCACTATACCTTTAGACTATGCTGCATATGCCCCTTCAAAAGTACTTGTTTCTCACTATATGTTTCTCTATTGAAAAGGTAGCTTATTTGGGTTCCAACACTATTTTCCCTCTGAGTTGGTAACTGAGTTGAGTCTTCATTTTCACCTCTTTATGATAAAAGCAGAAAAAATCACTTTCTTATCTGCATTGGAGATTACCAAGAAGCTCAATGAGAAATGTACTTACTGGATGTGAGGCTTGTTATCGCGTTGCGTCAGTGCAAAAATTGATTTACAGCGTGGGCAGTAGGGGCAATTGCCCTTATTGCCCTCCTAAACAATTTAATTTTTGTGGATATAAATCCTAAATTAAATTTTCTTAATTACAATATTTTTTTCCCATAATAAAAAAAATTTTCTGTGCCTCCATAAACTTGATAATTTATATTTACTCGTATTCACTCAATAATTTGAATTTTACATATTTAAAAAGTTTAATACATTATTTAATTATTATATAATAACTAACTTGAACTAATTAATATTTTTTTCGATTTATCTATAAATTTATTAATATAATATCTAAATTAAAACAAAATAAAGTTATAATTTGTTAACATTTAATTTGCATTTGAACATAAAAACATTATTAGTTTTTGTGTATTAATTTCCATTTTAGCTTTTAAAGAAAATAGTTTTTTTGTAATTTAGTGTATTATATTTGAAAAGAGAAAAATCAAGTGTTTTTGAAAAATCAAGTGTTTTTGTTTCTTTTTGTAAAGAATCATATTGATAGAGCTATAGCTCTTTGGTTATAAGGCGTACAGAAAATAAGTTGTATAGCAATTTTCATTAATATCAATAAAAAAAAATTTGTACACAATTTTTCAAGTTTAATTTATCCAAAAAAAAAAATTTAATTACAATATACACCAATTTGAATACGTAATTTTTTTTTTTAAAAAAAAAGCTAAGTTATTGATTATAGCTTGCAAATTGGATTAAAAAAAGTGATATCAATAAAAAAAATTTTAAACACAAATTTTTGACTTTCATTTATTCAAAAACAAATTTAATTACAATATACACCAATTTGAATACATGTATATATATATATATATATATATATATATATATATATATATATATATATATATATTTAAAAAAGGTTAAATTATTGATTATGGCTTGCAAATTGGATCGAGAATTTGATTTTCTTCTCTATTAACATTAAAAGTAGATATAATTTTCATAAGTATCTGTATGATTTAAGCTGGGCCAAGGTAGAAAATTGTTTCATATGATTAAAAGGAGGTGAAGAAAACAAAGTCTTTGGCAGGATTCTCTACTTTCCCACGCTTTTCAAATTAACCTTTAGACAGCACCAGCAAAATAGAAAAGAAAAGCTGCCTACCATTAAGGGGGTCTACACTCTCCAAAGCCTCTCACCTAACCAAATCATTTCCCTATTCATACTTTTCTAATTTTGTTTCTTTCATTTCATTTCTCCTTTATTTGCATTTTGCAATGCATCCATGCTAGATTCTGCATATTTGTTCCCATCAATGTTTTTAAAATTGGATAAGATCGGATATGAGGTTGAACTTATCGATTGATCAATGTTTTAATTTAGTCGATTTGATCTGGTTTAAATAATTTAATACAATTGGTGAATTTGTTTTTTTTTTTTTTGAAAAATATCTACAAATCTAAGAAGTTACGAAGACATTAATTTAATTACACTCAAAATTCAACAAATTTCTTCTTTTTTATTTTTTTTTAAAAAAAGAAGATTATCTATGGTATGAGTCAATTTTTACATATCATATCTGCTCAATCTAATCAAAGTGTACTGTTTATCACTCAATTTGGCCGACATGTGCAAAGACTTTTGTCAACTTCTTTGTTTTGATATTCATAACACCATACTTTATTGACAAAAAAATACATCTTGAAACTTTAAAATTTTATGTGATTGCGATATTAATTTACATATGAAGTAATAATTGTTTTATGTGATCAAAAGTCTAATTAAAAAATATGATTTAAATTTGATTCAACTAACAAGAAAATTCAAAATAACCCAAATTTGAAATTTGTTAAAAATTTTGTGTGAAATTTGATTTAATTCTAACCAATTAATAAATCAATATGAACTAAACCAATTAAATTATTAAAAATATTTAAATTTTATTTAAAATTAAAATAATATTTTTATATAGAATTAAAATGATGAGTGATCCAATCTAATTTAAAATCTAAAAAAATATTCAAAAATAATATGACCTCCTTTCTATATTTGAACGGATGACCAGATCATTTGCAATCCAAAAAGGATTCCACTCAAATCCATCTAAAAAAATATGATCCAAATCTAAGTCACTCTGAATCCCTAGACTCCACCTATTCGCCATATCCATGTATATATATTAAGCCCTCAAATTTGTATATCTTAATATTAAGAACTTATATGATAGCAAAGTGAAATTGATGATTTAATCTAAATATTTCTAGAAATTATATTATTTTAGGAAAAATAGCATTGTATAATACATAGAATTAAAAAATTCACAATTACTAAATTAATTTTATTTATTTTCTATATCTTTAATGATTTAAATTATGAAAAATAAAATATTAATTTTATATTTTTAAACTATTATTTATAAATATCTCATTAGTTTCACTTTTCCTTTCAATAAAATTTTTTAATATAATAAAAATAAAAATTCACACACACACACATGTGTGTGTGTGAATAAAAAATTAATTTGTAACTAGATAAAAAAAATTAATATTTTAAAATCACATTATTATTCAAATAAATGATCTAATTCAATTTAAATTGGACTGGTTCATTTGGATGGTTTTCAAATTTTTTTGTTCAAGCCTACCAATTTTACTTCAATCATGATTAAATAAAGGCTTATTGGTAAAACAAAAAATTCAAACATTTATGTGTTTTGACAATTATATTTAATTCTTTTAATTTTGATAAATTTAACCAATTTTGCAGAGTTTTTAGCAATTATGGTCAATTTGAGATTTTGGTTAAAATTACATAAGATGGTTTATGACATATCATGTATATAAAATTGAATTTTAAACCTAATATCACTCACTGAACATATCTTTTTTAAAATTTAATTTTAGATGGATGATATGTTAAATATTATGTCATATAATTTTAATCAAAATCTCAAATTGGTTATAATTGCTAAAACCTTTATAAAATTGACTAATTTATGAAAATAAAAAAAAATTAGATATAATTGTCAAAACATGCAAAAGTATGGATTTTTTAATCAATAAGCCTTAAATAAAATAAGAAAAAATTTTAAATTTTAATTACAATTTGAGAAACTTTTTTGCCAATTCTCTTAAACCCTTTATGATACTCAGAACTGAAATTATTGATTCAATTAATATATATATATATATATATATATATATA